>BQNB010015249.1:0-70797 GCA_026074375.1 Tanacetum coccineum | reverse complement strand
CTTTTTCCAATCTTGAGTCGGTTGGCAGGAGCGACTAAAGCTTCATCCAACACAAGTTGTTGATCTCTTGTGATGTCCATGGTTCTGCTTAAGAAAGAATCAATACGGTTTTTATATAACCAAGTTTATATATAACTATATAGACCTTTTATGTAAGCTGGTATGTATTTAATTAGACATACCTTTTACCTTTAAAAACGAGCTAAAATAACCAAAAACGGACTTAAAATGCCAAAAATATGCTTGTTTTGCAAATTGTGTTGTGCAGGAACGGATATCTAAGAAAAAGGACGAAAAATCAAGCAAAAACGGACAAACCGAGCACGAAATAAAAAAGCGTGTAAAGACAAAGTCAAATCGAAGCCAAATACCCATTTAGTGGGCCGGGAAAGCCCATTAGTATACCACTTGAAGACCAAATGGGCCCAAGATACATACAAAAGCCCATTTGCGTAATTTATAAAGACTTTGAAGCCCATTTCAAAAATAGGCCCAAATCCAAGTCCAATCGCGTTTTATAAGCCCATTTGAAGTCCAGGGACTAGTTCTGCCCAAGTCCCAAAGTTATTTTATAAGGAAATGGTGGAAATAATTTTTATAACATGTGAGGGACTGTTTCTGTCCATCCCTTAAACTTGTACACCTTGAGGACTTCTTTTTGCAAAAGATCTTTGACACTTGAGGGACTGATGTTGCCATTTCTCCAAAATTTCAAACACACCAGGACTTAATTTGCAAAACACTTATGAGACTTGAAGGGCTAATCTTGGACAAACCAAAACTCACCCTTTTAAATCAAAAAGATATACTGTATATCTTCTTGGTTTGTTTTCCCGCCAAATCAAAGCACCCCACAATCTGTCACTTTCATTTCTCGTTGACTCCCCCATGTCCCTCCAAACCTATCACTAACATTAACCCCACCTCCCACATGGTCAATGTCCACGGTGGCAATCCAAAAACCCTCAATTCGATCAATGGTTGATATAATTTTGATTGGGCAACACTCAAAATGAAGGGCTACGATTGGGTTTGTGTTTCTACACACACAACAAACACACATGGGCATTCTACTCAGCAAACTAGCACACAAGGAAGAAGACAAAGACCAAAGAGATAAGCCCTAGCTCGTTTCTATAAAAAGCCTCTTTGTTAAGCCTTGTTGGCACCACCCAGGTAGTTTTTTTTTAGAGTAGTTTTTTAGTAGTTCAGTTTTAGTTTTTAAGTTTTTTTAAAAGTAGTTTAACTCAGCTTTTATGTACTTGTAATTTTTTTAAAAGTTCAATGAAAATTCAGTTTATGTTTTGATTTGTGTTCCAAGTTTGCTCTTAACTTTTGTTTCTTTTAAGCTCATACAAGAACTCATATAAGCTCTCAATTCAGTAACTAATTAACCTGTTTTAACTCTGATATAAGAATTTAAGAAAAACTTAAAAATCATAAAAAGCTCACTCAAAGAATTACCTCAGCAAAAATGGAGCAAAGGGTCAGACATGGAAGGACCCTTGGGTGTTAAATGTATTCAGAATTTTGGACTTAGGGGTGTTAAGACTAGGATTAGAACCTTTTCATTTGGACTTGATGTAACTATCTTCTTTTAAATTCTCTTGCATTTTCACTTAGCAAAACTGCTTATTTATTAGCTTATTTTGCTTAATCATGATCATTTGTGCTTATTTATGATAGTTAAATGCTTGATGTACCAACATATGCATCTGATGATGAGCAAATATCTTGGAAGTCTAGTGACGAGGAAGATGATGATGAAGTAGCGATGAGTGGTGATGATGATGACGATGCTGATAATCAAGATGATGATGGTCAGGAATATGATGTACAAGATGATGAAAATCAAGATGATGATAATGAGCAAACTGATTCAGACAACGATGGTGATGACTTTGTTCATCCCAAGTTTTCCACTCATGATGAAGAAGATAAAGAAGAAGATAGCTTTGATCCTAGGGTTCAAACACCTTCTCATGTTGAATCCACTGATGATGAAGACAGTGATGAAGAAATTCAAGGTGCGAATGTTGAGGGAGAAGAACTGGATGAAGAAGAGACAAATGAAGAGGACGAAGCGAATGAATTATACAGGGACGTGAACGTCAATCTGGAGGGAAGAGATACTGAAATGACAGATGCTCCACGCACTATCATTCAAACTACTCAAGTAATAGAAGACACTCATGTGATCATAACTCCGGTCAATCCTGAAGGTCAACAGCAGAGTTCTTCTGTGTCATCTGGCTTCGTTTCTAACATGCTCAACCCCAGTCCAGATACAGGTATTGACTCTATATTTAATCTTAACACTGAGTCAACTTCACTGGTAGATGTTCTGGTTACTACTATTGCTGAGCCACCTCTTTTGTCTGCAACAATTCTTCCTCCACCACCCACTCCTCTCATCACACATCTGCAACAAACACCAGTTCCCACACCAGCAACTGTTCCAAGCTCCTCCCTACAAGATCTTCCTAACTTTGGTTCCTTATTCGGGTTTGACCATAGACTAAAAACTTTAGAAACCGACTTCTCAGAATTCAAGCAAACAAACTAATTTGCTGCAGCAGTTTCTTCAATTCTCGGCATTGTTGATGCGTACCTTGCCAACAAGATGCATGAAGCCGTCAAAATAGCTATTCAGTTACAGTCCGACAGACTCAGAGATGAAGCTTAAGCTGAAAATGAAGACTTCATCAATAAACTTGATGACAACATTAAGAAAATAATCAATGATCAAGTCTAAGAACAAGTTAAAGCACAAGTCTCCAAGATTTTACCAAAAATTAAGAAGACTGTAAATGAACAACTCGAAGCAGAGGTTCTGACTCGTTCATCTAATGAATCTAAGACATCCCATGTTGTAGCTGCCAACCTTTCTGAACTTGAGCTAAAAAAGATTCTCATAGATAAGATGGAAAGTAATAAGACAATCCACAGATCTGATGAACAAAAGAATCTCTATAAAGCATTGGTTGACGCCTACGAAAGTGACAAACTCATACTTGACACGTATGGAGATACTGTCTCATTTAAAAGATGTCAAGATGATGAGGATAAAGACGAAGAACCCTCCCCTAGATCAAACCGGGGGTCCAAGAGAAGAAGAGCTAGAAAAGAACCAGAGTCAACTAGTCCACAAAAGGAAAAGACCTCCAAGACAATTGGCAAGTCTACTAAAGGGTCCAAATCTCATCACAAGTCTGCTGACAAGTCTGGTCAAGCAGAGGAGCCAATGCACACTGTCGAAGATTTGGAAGAACCCGCACATCAGGAGTTTGTAACATGAGATACTGAAGATAAACCTGATGAGGAGACCTCTCAGCTTCCTGATTGGTTTCAAAAATAGGCAAAACCTCCTACTCCCGATTGTGATTGTAACAAGACTTTACCTGCTGCTCATGGACCTGTTCAACCTTGGCTAAGCACTTTGGCTCAGAAAGAAGATACCCGTGAGTCATTTAATGAGCTGATGGACACTCCTCTAGACTTCTCAGCATTCGTAATGAATAGGCTTAAAGTTGATACTCTGACTCTAGAATTATTAGTCCGTCAAACATTCGAACTGATGAAAGGATCATGCAAGAGTCTGGTGGAGCTAGAATATTTCTTTAAAGAAGTCTACAAGGCAACCACTAATCAATTAGACTAGAACAACCCTGAAGGTCAGCAATATCCACATGATCTGCGCAAGCCATTACCATTGATACCTAATTCCCGAGGTCATTAAGTCATTCCTTTTGATCAATTCATCAACAACGACCTTGCGTATCTAAGTGGTGGTGTCTCAAGCCAAACATATACAACTTCAGTGACGAAGACCAAGGCTGTAGATTATGGGCACATCAAATAGATTGAAGATTTGGTCCCTAACAGAATGTGGAGTCAAGTGCCGGTTAGCTACGACAAACATGCACTTTAGGGAATCTCACATTGGGGTCGTAAACAACAACAATTCTATGGATTTGCTGCTAATAGGGAATCTGATCGTGATGTCTACTCCAAATACAGAATCATTGTTGTCACAAAGCTTCAAATTGTCGAATTGAATAATTATAAGCATCTGGATTGGATCACTATTCATAGAGTTGATGACAAGCTGTATAAATTCAAAGAAGGCGATTTCAACAGGCTTCGCATCCAAGACATCAAAGACATGCTGCTTCTTCTTGTGCATGGCAAGTTGACAAATCTCACTGTTGAAGAACGCCTAGCTTTTAATGTCTCCTTGCGAATCTTTACAAGAAGAATTATCATCCAAAGGCATGTGGAAGATCTTCAATTAAGTGTTGAAAGTTACCAAAAGAAGCTCAACCTCACAAAGCCGGATACGTACAAATCAGATCTTAAAAGAAGGGAAGCTTATATAGCATACTCCAATCCCAGAGGTTTCATTTACCAGAATAAAGACAAGAAGAACAAATTGATGTGTATTGATGAACATCACAAGTTTAGTGACGGTACACTCAATGATGTTTAGACTGCTCTTAATGATCATCTAAAGGGAATCCAGATGAAGTATCTGCCACAGACTATCTGGAGACAAAGTGACAGAGATAAAGCAGAAGCTATGATCCAGGTAATTGATAAACAACTCAAGACCAGAAGGATTATGCGGAGCTTGGAGAAATTTGTTGGTGGGAGACCGTACGAGGGTGACTTTCGGCTGCTACAGAGGACCATATGATTTATCATATGATGTCCTCATCTTAACAGGTCAATCCTCATAAATAATTAGAACTTGTGAAATTTGTACATATGTAGTGTAGACGTTATGGTGATATTAAGGTGTGCTCATGTACAAAATTTTCAAGATTTTCTTAGTAAATTCAAATTATTGTACTCAACACTATCTTATATACCCTCACAAATTGAGGGGGAGCATTAAAATGTTCGTAATTGTGATTATGTAACATTTTGTCCCCGAAACGTTTAATCAATTGATATCCAAAATATCAACGGATTAACATTTTGGATAATGGGAGAAAATGTGATTAAACTGAAGCTAATTTGTACTGAAATGTGATCATATAAAATGGACTCAATGCACTCCACACTTAGCATGTACTACGATTACGATGCACATGTTAAGGGGGAGCTTTTAGTGATGATGAAAAACTCTCAAAGTGTAAATCTTTTGATATTTATATCAAACACTTTGATTGAACTTTTCAATGATTTTGGCCTTCATTGTGATGGAATACCCAAAAGATCGACCATGTACTTAAATTTATGGAGTTATAAGGTGGTTAGGTATAGGTATTCAAATCCCATGATCCAGCCAGAACAGGAGGGATCTACCCAGGGATATCCACTAGATAGTGTAGAAGTTCTTAGGTATGATACAAAAGGAGAAAAAGTGAGAATCGGGAATAATGCCGACTGAGATGGAGCTAACACTGGAACAAACCTAACAAGGTGTTAGTTATGAAGTCTCGGTAAGCACTGAAGGGGTTGAAGAATGAAAAAGAAATGTAAGGATAAAGGGTGTAAAGAAAGAAGCCCTTCATACACTTAGGTAGAAACTGGGTCAATACATAAACTGTCAGAAACACTAAGCTGTTGTCTGACATTGAAGATAGTCATGGACCTAGTGACGCTATGCACAACCCTCCCTAGCCACTCAAGGTCTCTCAAAAGACTCTTGTTTCATTTCTCACAGAGATTACATGCATTTCTATCAACTTTCTCACTCCGAGTTAGTTGATATTGAAAAGGTGGCAGTCTGCTCCAGCCTCCGATCACCAAAAGCAAAGTGCACTATTGAGTCTAGAGCCAAAAGAGATCATCCATAAATCTCATTAGGACACTTGTCAAATTATGCTTGCTTAGTCACACAATGTGAATAACAAGATATATATTAAGAGTCCTACGCATTATCCTTGTGATTTTGCCAGAACATCCGAGTGATATAATTCACAGTGAAGATGGAAATCCTGCTTGAGCCAACATCAAACAAGCTCATGGTAGGTGACTTGTGCAATTCTATATGAATCAAACTTGTGACAACTGGAAAGAAACAATGGTGCGATTCTATAAGAATCAAACTTGTTCCAGGTTATGAATTGACAATTGATGATGAATTTTTGAAATGATTAACACTCTCGATGTGTCACAAAACCACTTTAGCAAGTGACACGTCGATTGATTTTCAAATTAGTTTTTCTATTCAATTAGTGAGACTTCGTCTTGCTGGTTCACTTATACCGTGTTGTTTGCTTTAAGACGCTCCGGTAATGAGAACGGCTAGTACAGCTGCGAAACCCTGTCAAGGAGATTCCTCAGAATTCTACCTGATCACAGGCAGTATTTATACTGATCAACGGGGAACCGTGGTTATTAAAACCGTATTTGACAAAGTGACAGAGACACTCTCGTCCATAACTGTTGATTATCACTAACCTAAACCTGTAGGTACTCCTGACGATTGGTGCAGCTGATTCCAAACGAGTCATGATTCATAGCCACATGCTCATACCCGACCGACAAATATAAAGACGACATGGAAGCTGTTAAGTACGTAATGTACATATTATTCATACTTATTCCCTTATAATTTATTAGTGATATGGTGTTAAGTGATGGATTATAATTGCATTTGATGTTTAATGTGGAAAATTACAGAATGTTACTTCTTTATATGCTATTGTAGGTATTAAGAAATTAAAATACCTCATACACTTTCGTCTTTTTCTAGGTCTATATAAGTATGAGGTCTTAATGGGCAAGAGCTTTCACGTCGAGGGTCAAATCTACTCAAAAAAAGGAGCAGAATGTGATTTTGAGATAGCAAAAAGAAAAGGGTGGTTTAGAAGGCATACGGGGAGATTGTGGCATCAAGTTTGAAAAAGTGACCAGGTAGCAGATCGTGGCATCATGGGAAATCAAAAGGAAACATGGCCTATAAAAACACCAGGTGTTGCAACTGGAAGTTGAGACTGACTCTCAACAACAAAAACACAGAAACACAATTGAAGATAAAAGAAGAAGAGCTCATCATTCAATAGTTGTGATTTCTTCCTTTACCATGAGTAGCTAATTTTATTTACTTTCTAGTTGAAGGTTTTTCTATGTTTATGGATCCAATTAGGTTTTGAGACTCAATTAATTTCATTAATTCAGACTTACAGAATATTTGTGCATTCCCAGTAATGTTTGAACTTATTTTGATTAGTTGAATATCAATCTTTGTTATTTGGTTATCAAAATTAGTCTTTGCTATTTAGAAGTTTAAGCCCATAATTGCTTGAATGTTCTAATACTTGTAGCGATTAACAATATTGATTATGGTCAAGTTTTCGATTATTGTTAAGGGAATGGGTAAACTGGTTTAGATGAATCGAGCTTATGTGTTTATCAATCAGAATTGGTAGTTTCTCTAAAGTCTAATGCTATCGAGAATTAAGTCTTAAGAGCTTGTTTAGGACTAGTTGTTTGATAAAGAGATAATCAAAGAGCTTGTTTTGTTTATCGACAAACTAAGGTGAGACAGGTTATTAGAGCCTGTTAGTAGCCATAACCAATTTATTCGCAAGTACCTGAAATGATTTAGTATCAATGATTAACCATGGATTCATACTTAGATATTACCTTTGACTAGATGGTATCTTTCGCCTTAATTTATATCTCTTTCAATTGTTTAGCTTAACCAGTTATCTTAACTTATTTTCTTGTTATTTGCTTGTCAAAAATAAAAACCCCTTGTTACTTGTTCGTTGTTTAAGAATTAATTTAGACCAATCTCTGTGGAATCGACCCTACTTGTTGCTAACTATAAATAATAGAAGTAGGATTTATTTTTGTTGGACTCGACACCCAACAAATTTTGGCGCTGTTGCCAGGGATTGGTGTCTTAGATTTATTTCTTTTTTATCAATCATTTTTAGTTTTATTTACTTATGTTTGTTATTATTCTTATTTGTAACTTATTTAATGCCCCGATCGTTTCGTACATGTGAACTTGAATACAATCCTAAAATTGAGAAGACTGCTAAAAGGTTGAGAAAAGAGGCCAGGAAGAGAAATTTTCAAAAAGGTTCATCGTCTTCTTGGCTTGAATCTTCTGAATCAAACTTCCTTTCAGATTTGTTTGATCAGGTCACTATTACTAACAAAGAAGAAGAGAATATAGCGAATGAAAGAACCTTATGGGAAATGGCTACCCAAAACAAAAATCAACAACCTTTATGCATCCAATACCCACCACTCACTGTTCCATTCGAACTTAAATCCGGGCTAATTCATTTACTTCTAACTTTTTGTAGTCTTGCTGGTGAAGATCCTCATAAACACCTTAAGGAATTTCACGTGGTTTGTTCAATAATGAAACCACGAGAAGTTACAGAAGAACAAATCAAGTTGCGTACTTTTCCATTTTCGTTGGCGGACAAAGCTACAGATTGGTTGTACTACTTACCTTCTGGTTCCATAACTACATGGGATGAGATGAAGCAACAATTCCTTGAAATTTTTTTCCCTACCTCACCTGCTGCAAATATCAAGAAAGGCATATGTAGAATTCGCCTATTCAATGGAGAAACGTTATACAAGTATTGGGAGAGGTTTAAGCAACTTTGTGCTAGTTGTCCTTAACATCAGATTACGGAGCAACTTTTAATTCAGTATTTCTATGAAGGTTTGTTAACTATGGACCGAAATATGATAGATGCTGCAAGTGGATGAGCATTGGTACACAAGACGCCTACTGATGCAAGGACTTTGATCTCTAACATGGATGCTAATTCGCAACTGTTTGGTATAAGGCAAGAGTGCCCGACAAAAAGTGTTAGTGAAGTCAAAACTTCTTATGATCAACGCTTGGATAATCTCACTGCTCTTGTGGAAAAGTTGGTTATGTGTAATAGTACACCACAGGTGAAAGCTTGTAGAGTTTGTTCGGTTGTTGGTCACCCTACTGATATGTGTCCAACACTTCAAGATGGCTCACCGGAGCAAATGAATGCGGTAGGAGGGTTTCCAGGTCCACCACAAAGAAAGTATGATCCCTTCTCTAGCACCTATAATCTAGGATGGAGAGATCATCCTAACTTTAGCTATGGATCTCGTTCAAACAATTTCTAGCAACAATATCCTAAACCAACAACTCACTCACAACCATCATCTTCAAATTCGAGCATGTCTCTTGAAGATATTGTTAAAACACTTGCTACAAGCACACAACAATTTCAACAAGATACCAAAAGCACCATTCAACACTTAGAAAACCAAATAGATTAGTTGGCTACCTCTGTGAACCGATTGGAATCTCAAGCTTCAGGTAAATTGCCATCTCAAACTGTTAACAACCCGAAGCAGAATGTGAGTGCAATTACCTTGCGAAGTGGAAAAGTGTTAGAAGAACAACCACTTAAACCATCTAAACGTGATTTGGAGAAAGAAATTGTGAAGGAGGGCTTGACGTCTCAAACTGATCAACCACAAGAAACGATCAGATCACAAGAAGAAATAAAGATACCTCCTCCATTTCCTGGTCGTTTTGCAAAATCCAGGAAACAAGAGCAGGAAAAAGAAATTCTTAAAACCTTTCGCAAAGTAGAGGTAAATATTCCACTTCTTGATGCTATTAAACAGGTTCCTCGCTATGTAAAGTTTCTGAAGGAGTTGTGTACATTGAAAAGAAAGCTCAAAGGTAATGAAAAAGTTCTGTTAGGAGAAAATGTGTCTGCTATGATTCAAAAGAAGTTACCAATAAAATGCAAGGATCCATGTATGTTTACTATTCCTTGTAAAATGGGTAATGTCGAGATTGAAAGAGAAAAGTTAGACTTAGGAGCTTCAATAAATGTCATGCCTCGTTCTATATATGAAGCTATGAATGTTGGAAAATTAAAAGAAACTGGGGTAATCATACAACTTGCTGATCGTTTTTATGCATACCCCGATGGCGTTTTAGAGGACATACTAGTTCAGGTTAAAGATTTGGTTTTTCTGGCTGATTTTTATGTTGTAGATATGGGTAAAGATAATCATTCTAATACACCATCTATCTTGTTAGGGAGACCATTTCTTAAAACAGCTAGGACTAATATATGTGTTCATGAGGGTACACTCGCTATGGAATTTGATGGTCAAGTCATTAAGTTTAATATATATATGATTCCATGAAGTATCCTGGTAATAAATATTCGGTTTTTAGCATTGATGTTATTGACTCTTTAGTGCAGAAATTTTATGAGCTAAATGATGAGGATTCATTAAAGGTTGCACTTACTAACACTATATCAGAAAGTGCAAATAAGGAATTTGAGCCAAATTTGAATCTACATGAAGTAATTTTTGAACTTAACTCTCTTGCACCTGTTAATAAGCGTGTTTCTTATATTGGTTTGCCATTGAATAATGCTAAACTCCTTCCATCAATTGTGCAGGCACCAAAACTCGAGCTTAAAAAGTTACCTGATCATCTCATGTACTTGTTCCTCAAAGAAGGAGACACATTACTTGTTATTTCCTCTAATAAGTTGACTCCATTGGAAGATGAAAGATTGATTCGGGTTTTGAGGGACTACAAAGAGGCTATTGGTTGGAAAGTTCCTGATATCAGTGGCATAAGTCCTTCCATGTGTATGCATAAGATTCTTTTGGAAGAAGGGGCTACTCCTGCAAAGCAAGCTCAACGCAGATTGAACCCGCCAATGATGGAAGTGGTAAAGAAAGAAATCCAGAAACTTCTGGATGCAGGTATTATCTATCTGATTTTGGACAGCAAATGGGTAAGTCCAATACAAGTAGTGCCTAAAAAAATAGGTGTAAATGTAGTTGAGAATTCTGATGGTGAATTAGTGACTACTCGAGTTCAAAATGGTTGGAGAATTTGTATAGATTATAGAAAGTTAAATGCTTTAACTAGAAAAGATCATTTTCCAATCCCTTTTATAAACCAGATGCTAGAAAGGTTAGCAGGCCGAGCTTACTATTGTTTTCTTGATGGCTATTCAGGTTTTCATCAAATATCGGTTGCACCAGAAGACCAAGAAAAGACTACCTTTACTTGCCCTTTTGGTACGTTTGCTTTTTGTTGTATGCCGTTCGGTCTTTGTAACGCGCCTGCTACATTCCAAAGATGCATGGTAAGCATATTTTCAGAATATGTAGAGGACATCATAGAGGTATTTATGGATGATTTTACAGTCCATGGTGATTCATTTGATTCATGCTTAATTAACCTTGAAAAAATTCTTAAAAGATGCATTGAGTCAAACCTTGTTCTTAATTATGAAAAGTGTCAATTTATGGTGGATCAAGGCAATATTTTGGGTCATATAGTGTCGGCTAAAGGACTTAAAGTTGATAAAGTTAAAATAGGTGTTATTAAATCCTTGCCTTATCCCAAAAATGTGCGGGAAGTTCGTTCTTTTCTTGGACATGCAGGATTTTATCGTCGCTTTATCAAGGAATTTTCGAAGACAAGTCAGCCATTATGTAGGTTACTCTAAAAGGATGTAGCTTTTGAGTTTGACGATCATTGCAAGGTTGCATTTGATAAGCTGAAAGAGTTGCTCACTTCGTCTCCAATCATACAACCTCCTCATTGGAATTTGCCTTTCGAGATTATGAGTGATGCAAGCAACTATGCTGTTGGTGCGGTTCTTGGGCAGAGAGTTGGAAAATCAACCCATGTCATATATTATGCTTCAAGAACACTTGATAGTGCTCAATGTAATTACTCCACAACTAAAAAAGAGCTTCTTGCTATAGTTTTTTACTTTAGAAAAGTTTTGATCTTATTTATTGGGTACTAAAGTAATTGTTTATTGTGATCATGCAGCTCTCAAGTACGTACTTGCAAAAAAGGAAGCGAAACCAAGGCTGATAAGATGGATCCTTCTATTACAAGAATTTAATCTGGAAATTCGTGATAAGAAAGGTTCTGAAAACTTGGTTACAGATCATCTAAGTCGAGTAGTGATAAAACAGAAACCAAATTCTTAGAACGACGAGTTCCTTGATGAGCATCTTTTTGCTGCCCAAACGACAAATCCCTGGTACACTGATCTTGTTAACTATTTAGTTACGAAAACTTTACCTGATGATTTGTCAAGAGCTCAACAAAACAAAATAAAAAGTGATGCTAAATACTATGTGTGGGATAACCCGTATCTTTGGAAACATTGTTCTGATCAAGTTATTCAAAGGTGCGTAAATGAAACTGAAATTCAATCTATTCTTGAATTTTGTCATTCACATGTATGTGGGGGACACTTTGATCCAAAAAGAACAGCCCGTAAGATATTAGAATGTGGATTATTTTGGCCAAACATTTTTCATGATTCATATATGTTTTGCAAGTCATGTGAAAGATGTCAAAAACGGGTAATTTAAGTCATAGAGATCAAATGCCCCTTTCTTCTATAAATGTTTGTAAAATATTTGATATATGGGGTATTGATTTTATGGGACCTTTTCCACCTTCTTTTGGAAACATTTACATTCTTTTAGCTGTTGATTATGTTTCTAAGTGGGTGGAAGCTAAGGCAACAAAAACTGATGATGCTAAAGTTGTTGCAGATTTTGTCAAGGCTAATATTTTTTCCAGGTTTGGTACACCTCGAGCATTAATCAGTGACCGTGGTACTCATTTTTGCAATAAGGTAATGGAAGCTTTGTTGAAGAAGTATAATGTTACTCATCGTGTTTCAACAGCCTACCACCCCCAAACAAACGGGAAAGCCGAGGTGTCTAATAGAGAAATCAAGTCCATACTTGAGAAAACAGTCAACCCAAACTGTAAAGATTGGAGTATTAAGCTTGACGATGCATTATGGACGTACCGCACAGCCTACAAGACACCAATAGGTATGTCTCCTTTTCGTTTAGTGTTTGGGAAATCATTCCACCTTCCTATTAAACTAGAGCACAAAGTATATTGGGCTGTAATGAATTTAAATATGAAATTAGATTATGTTGGAGAAAATAGGAAGTTACAATTACAAGAATTGGAAGAAATTCGTAATGATGCATATGAAAGCTCACGAATTTACAAGGAAAAAAACAAAAGCTTTTCATGATAAAATGAGTTCTAAAAAGAATTTTTTATTGGCCAAAAGTTCTTCTTTTTCATTCTAGACTCAAGTTATTTCCTGGTAAATTACGTTCCCGCTAGGTCGGGCGTTTGTTGTTACTAACGTTTTTCCTCATGGTGCAGTTGAAATTAAAAGTTTAAGTACTGATAAAATCTTTAAGGTTAATGGTCATCGCCTTAAGCCTTTTTATGAAGGATTTCAAGTATACAACATGGAGGAAATCAGTTTGGAACTTCTGATCTGTGCTACTTAAGGCATACCTGAGTCTAGCCAAAGACGTAAAAGAAAGGAGCTGATTGGGAGGCAACCCAATGTTTTATGCTTTTAATTTTTATCTTTGCTTTAGTTTTAATTAAGTTTTCGTGTTTATTTCAGTAACTCGTGGCTACTCATGACTTCCTTAAGCCCATTGGAACCAAGCAGATCAAGGACCTTTGCTGCTGTTCAGGTTGCATCTCAGTATGTGGAGCCACCATTGTGCATCGTCTCGCTTTTAAGCATAAAATATAGGGAAGTTTCCCTTTGATTTTCGTATTTAAAATGCTTATAAACTTCTTGCTGGATACATCGAGGACGATGTATGGTTTAAGGGTGGGGGAGTCTAATTTGATTTCTTCATTTTCCATCAAAATACGAGAATAAGCCATCATAATAAATAATTTTTTTAGAAAAAAAATGAAAATAAACACTTTTTTGATGCTGTTGATTGTTTGCCATGAAGATTCAATCGAATTTGAAAGTTTCATAACATGATTGAGCTATACATCTTTCAATTTATGGTTAACTAGTAGTCATTTTTCTTGAAGATGATAAGGGACTAAATTTGGTAAACCACAAACAGAACCCTGTGAGGTATAGAGCCTTTTTAACTGTCATATCCATATCAGTCTCATCATTTATTTTGTTTTCATGAGCATTATTCTTTCATGGATTTGACATCTAGAACTTGCGTTAGTTCTCTTCGAGACTACATTGAATACATAGGCGTGAAAGTGATGATGGCATTTAGGTTCAACCATAAATTAGCCAAACAAAAAACTACCACATACCATAAACACCTATAAATCCTACTAGTTACAATCATCTCGCTTAGTGAACCACTTTAAGCCTTACAATCACCCATCATTCTTGCAATCCTCATCATGAACCTTGAACCAAAATAACCTTTCTTTTCATACAACCTAACAAAACCTAAGCCTTCTTTTCCTTTAAACTCATTTCTTTTTTCATAGAACAAAACAGTCTAAAACTACCACATACCAGAAACACCTATAAATCCTACTAGTTACAATCATCTCCCTTAGTGAACCACTTTAAGCCTTACAATCACCCATCATTCTTGCAATCCTCATCATGAACCTTGAACCAAAATAACCTTTCTTTTCATACAACCTAACAAAACCTAAGCCTTCTTTTCCTTTACCAGTTCTGACATAAAAAAAATCTAGCAGAGTATATGTGTGAGTATGAGTAGATTATGATTTAAAGAAGTGATTGCGGGGGTGCATTATATGTTTGAGCTGTAGACTGTTTTGTTCTATGAAAAATAGAAGTCTAGTTCGTGTGATTACAGGCAAAAGATATAAAGAAATGAGTTTGAAGGTTCATGACTTGGTTGAGATATAACCTTTAGAGCTGTTGTAAAGTGTAGTCTGAAATTCAGTATTTGTTATTCAAAAAAAAAGAGAAAAGAGAAAAAAAAGAAAAAGTGATCGTATGTTAAAGTTTAGAGAGTAGATATTTAAGTTTGTACATATATTACTATCAAAAAGAACAAGAGATCAGATGTTGAGTTTTTGAATCGTTAGGCTTATTGAAAGTTGTTGTCGAGTGGACACGCCTCTTCAGTTTGGGTGATCTTGTGTGGTTTTCAAACTGAAAGCAATTTACTAGGCTGAGGTCGAAGAGTATTCAGAAGTGAACATAAATGTTCAGTACCCCACGCTTGTTCATGTTATATATGTGCTCTGCTACTTCACATGAACCAGTAACCTACATACACACTTTTTTCCTACCCTAACCCGTAACCAATTACAGCCATACAAAGTCCATCAGATTCGTGTATGTACTTCTAAGTAGTGGAGAATAAGAGCTAATGCAAGCTTATGGTATGTCACTTCTTTGAAACGAATTGGAGTGAAACACTTACACACCAAATACTTGAGAGGTGAGCAAAAATACATATGAGAGACTTCATGTTTAGTTCCTATCATTTTTTGAGTAAAAATGTTCTCAAATTTGCTGCAAGTTGCATAAGTATAGTAGTTCTTGACCTGTTGTGTTTTCTGGATGGCTTGGTTACTTTTATGTGGTAAACTTGATCTCGTTAGAAAAGTTGTTTGTGTTTTTCTCGAGGACGAGCAAAAGCTAAGGGTGAGGGAATTTGTTAAGTACGTAATGTACATATTATTCATACTTATTCCCTTATGATTTATTAGTGATATGGTGTTAAGTGATGGATTATAATTGCATTTTATGTTTAATGTGGAAAATTATAGAATGTTACTTCTTTATATGCTATTATAGGTTTTAAGAAATTAAAATACCTCATACACTTTCGTCTTTTTCCCGTTCTATATAAGTATGAGGTCTTAATGGGCAAGAGCTTTCACGTCAAGGGGCCTCATTGTACTTTAGCTTAAATCTACTCAAAAAAAGGAGCATAATGTGATTTTGAGATAGCAAAAAGTAAGGGGCGGTTCAGAAGGCATATGGGGAGATCGTGGCATCAAGTTTAAAAAAGTAACTAGGTAGCAGATCGTGGAATCATGGGAAATCAAAAGGAAACATGGCCTATAAAAACACTAGGTGTTGCAACTAGAAGTTAAGACTGACTCTCAACAACAAAAACACAGAAACACAATTGAAGATGAAAGAAGAAGAGTTCATCATTCAATAGTTGTGATTTCTTCCTTTACCATGAGTAGCTAATTTTATTTACTTTCTAGTTGAAGGTTTTTCTATGTTTATGGATCTAATTAGGTTTTGAGACTCAGTTAATTTCGTTAATTCAGACTTACAGAATATTTGTGCATTCCCACGAAACATAATACTTATTTGAGTTTTTTAGTATTCCATATTCTATAAAATTGACGCTTTTGATAACTCAACTTGATGCTTTTAAATTAGATTGCGAAGCTAAAATTACAATGTTTTAACACAAAGTATGACCATGAATCCTAAGTATAGCTGACACACTCATGCAACTATAATCATAAAACATATACAATATCAACTGCATACACAATAGTAAGAATACCAGCCTTTCAAAGTGGAGGTCAATGGTTCGAATATAACGAGGAGAAAATTAATCCCCTTGTGGCCTCGGAGGTTCACTTGAGCCGACTCCGGGCTACCTAAAAGGGTAGTTTCGCTGGGATTAGTCGGCTCACAATGTCGAGTCAGAAAACAGGTAAATCAAAAGAAAAAAATTCTAATTATCCTCAAGTTCATATAATATATAAAAGAGCCAATTGGAATTTGGTCCAGTGGTAAGTGAGTTTCCCACTAACCGAAAGGTTGTGGGTTCAAGCCTCGCTAGAGGCATGTATGACATATATATGTGAGATAGAAAAATTGCCGTTCAAAAAAAAAGATACGATATATTCTCTTTATATGATTTCGATAATACTCTATAGCATAACTTATTAAATAAAAATAAAAATTATATATATATTTAAAAAACATAATGTTTAAGCCCCGTGCGTTGCACGGGCATTAAAACTAGTTGACATAATCAAATTATGACAATAATATATATTCTTAAATTAACATGACTCGTTTATTGCAATATATATTTACTTAATTGATTTAAGCCAATTATGACAATAATACATATTTCATAATATAATTATGTTAAGGGGATAACTTGGCTATAATTTTTGTAGCTAATTGGCTACAATTCTCCACCCAAAATACACAAGAAATGACTCAGGGACTCGCAAACATGATTTAGAGACCCACAAACACGACTCAGGGACCCACAATTATGGCACAAAATTGTAGTCAATTGGTTACACAAAATTGTAGCTAATATTTTCCTTTATGTTAATAATACACATACTCAAAAAGTTATGTGACGAGCCCTTGCATGTTGGTGAGAACCTTGTTGGCATAGATTTCCATTTCGACAGATTAGACTTGTCATGCTTTGTTGGGTCATATAAGGTTAACATGATCGGAATACGTGGTATAAGCGGAATAGGAAAGACGACCCTTGTCAAATCTATTTATAACATGATGTATGTCCACTTAGAAGGAAGTTGCTTTTGTAAAGATGTCAAAGAAATCACAAAACAACAAGGTATATTTCACATTTAAATGCATTTGATTAATAGGATTCTAGAAATAGAAGATCTAAAGATATCATGTGTTGGTGAAGTTTCTACAGTCATAAAGCAAAAGATGACATGTAAGCCGACCCTGCTTGTTTTCGATGATGTAGATGATCATAAGCAGTTAGATTCACTAGCGAGTTCACCTAGTTGGTTTTGCCCACGAAGTTTGATTATATTCACAAGTAGAGATAAACAGTTGATAAGATCACATAGAGTGGATGAAATCCATGACATGAAATTTTTAGATGAGATCAATCTCTTCTATGCCTGTGAGGAAAAACATCTTTCTACGGTATAACACCCCCATTTTTACAAATATAGCAGCGGAAGCTAATCTGGGGTATTATTTCATAGTACAACAGTCATAATCATAGAAAACGAATCATAAAGAGACGTTTTTGGAAAATTTAGTTATCATTCATTTATTCATCAGAGTTTTTACAAAAGAGAGGTCCCAACATCTAGAAACAAAAAGTTTGAATGATAACAGTTTAGCCATCTTCAAGTCCGGGCCACTCCGTGCCGTATGATGCTCAATTGCCTGAGATAAACATGCTAAAAAGATCAACACAATGGTTGAGTGAAATTCATAGGTTTATAGTAAACAGTTTGAATACAAGTCATCATAAATAGTGGGCTACGTTGTTATACGCCTATAAGTGTAATAATTGCATGCATTCACAATTATTAGTATTATGCTCTAAGCTCATGACACCGAGACCTTGAGAAAATTAATAATCACAAGTTGCCTCAACGGGTGCCTTTGCCTAACACCCGCATAGTGTTTCAAATGAAGTGCGTTTGGTTACCAGAAAGTATAGGTACACCAACGGGGAGCTCAGTCCCAAATAGATCTATTCACAGCATTCGCGCTCACTCCGCAGAGTAATTAATGGTTCATGATAGTGGGGACTTAATGGCAAAAGTAGGGACTTAGGCAATAATATATCAGGATAGCATACAGTTGGAAAAATACTTGTATTCTTAGTTTATAGCATGTATCCCCCTCACGGGTTTATGAAATATTTAAAAGATTTAAAAGTGAGGCTATGAACTCACCTTAACAGGGGAAATCTGATTGATGGCAAAAGTATATCAATGTGAAAGTAACGGCTTTGTCACGCAACCTGGTGTAATATGTCAAGTCTTAGTTTGATCGTTTATGTTTTAAAATTTCATAAAGTTTAACGTATTACTTTGATTTATTAATTTATAGAATTATTGTATCATTGTTCGGGCTATCATAATTCAGAGGTCATGCAGTATCGTTTGAGGAGCTAGGGCACTTTAAATCGTAAACCCAGCAAACTCGTCAAAACATATACTCAAATGAAACCCCTCACATGAAATTCCCTAGTAACGTGATACGATAAGATTTTAAGTTTCTTCAAAAGCTAGTCGATGATAAATTACGTTAAATATATAAATAATTGATTTATTAAGGCTCGATCGAGATTAATAACAATAATGTGTCGGGTTTTAACAAAATTGGTCTTATAATATTTATATTATATTTTTATAATTTGTGTAAAATATTATATTTTATTTTTTAAGAATACATAAATGAAAAAACAATAAAAAAAATAAAAAAAAAAATAACCGACAGTAGTATATACCCTTGGTTTATAAATTTTTACAAGTTTAGCCCTTTAAGTATATATATATTAAACCTTTAACTTTGAAACTTGGCAAGATAGATCCTTATAGTTATAAATTTAGGAAAATGACATTTTCAGCCCCTTTAGTTATAAATTTCAGAAAGTTACAATATATACCCCTATGCATGAAAACTTTTACAAATCAAGTCCAAAAAGCCATGCAAGGTTATTTTAAGATTCCAAATGATATTTGCAGGTTATAGCTTATTAGAATAAGCTAAAATAAGATGTTATAACGTAACAAAAGTTTAGAAAAAGAATTCGTTTGCTAGAAAATCAAAACGGGTCGTTTTTAGGGTTTTAATAAAAAAACACATGGGTTTGAGGATTCAAGGCTTCAAACAAGAGTTTATATATGATCTTAAGAGTATTATGAAAATTCTAATACAGATTATAAGCTTATTGAACAAGATTATAAGCTTACTTGAGCTAAAATGGGTCGAAATGGGGTTTTCGGGTTCATACGCCTAGTAACGACTTCAAGGGCTTCTTTTTCTTGATTCTTGGCTTCTATTATGAGCTTAGGGACTTCACTTGATCCTTCTTGGTCTGAGTTAAGACTCCATTATTGTATTTGATGAAATTTAAGGTGTGTTTGAATGGTTTGGGGTGTTCGGCTATTTATAGCCTTGAAAACCCTTGGTGGCCAAGCTAGGAGAAGTAAGGTCTAAGGATTAATGTAGAGTGATGACTAATGAAGGCATAAGATGAGTCTTGAGGTCTAGAATTGTAGCTAAGAAAGGTGGTGTGTGTTGGTTTAGCCGCGGCAAAGAAAAAGGGGCAAGGAGGTGACAAGGCTACTTGGTGGCCAAGTAAGGTGAATGAGGTGCTTGTAAGCAGCTTGGAGTAGTATTAGGTTAGTCATAGAGGTGCTTGAGAGGTGGTAGGATGCTAGCTTGGGTGTAAAATGGGTCAAAATGGAAAGAAAATGGTGTCGGGTTTGGTTTTGGTTCGGGTTAAGGTTTAGGATACATGGCTATGGTTAAGATTAGGGATTTATTAACGGGGGTTAGGATAGTAATAGGATTAAGTTTAGGGTTTAGATTAGGTTTTTAAGGTTAGGATTAAGGTTTAGGGATTATTTTAGGTTTAAATTGAAATTAGGGTTTAGGTTTGTTAGGGTTTAGAGGTTTTTAAATAAGGTTTAGAATGACTTAGGGTTGTAGGTATGTAAGGTTTAGAAGTCATGCAATAAGTGCTTGTACCTTGTGCTAAGTGGTTAAATGTTTTAAAAAACATAGTTTAGGAGCTTAAATGACCTAATTAGGTTTTTAGGCATGATTAGCTTGTATATTGAGCTCTAATGAGTTGTACATTGTCTTGGAGGGAAAATATGATTCAAATATTGTGCATTGTACACTTGTACACATGCTTTAAAGGTTTGTACATTCATTTTATATGTATACATTACATATAATTAGGGTTTTGGTATAAACGTTAACGTTTAAGGCTTGTTTTGAAGTAACGTTGTAAATGGTACGTTAAATTGATAATGTACTTGGTAAAAATGATATTAAGATATTGACTTGACATATTAGAATTTTTTACATGTTGTAACATTAGATAAAAGAATAGCATTTGATAGAGGTTTGGAGCACGTTTACTTATAGCAGATGCGAGTTTTACGTTTGCATAATAAAAAGGAAAAGATAAAGCAAAAACTTCCCTGTATAAAGGTGGTTTTATAGTGTCATCAATTTAATAGATGGATAATAATAGAATCTAATTTAATTAAGGATATTTACATTGATAAAAATTATGGGGTTGTTATAGTCTCCTTCCCCTAAAATAAATCTACGTCCCCGAGATTTAGTTGGATGCCAGTGAATGTGTTGAAACAGATGTGGATATTTGGCACGAATTTGATCTTCGCATTCCCATGTAAATTCTTGGTCCTCCTTTAAGAGTTCCTCTTCCTTTAACTATAGGAATACGAAGATTGATTCAGTTTTTACTTCATCCCTTAATTTCCACTGGTTCTTCTATGAAATTGATTTGTCCTCAAGCCAAGCCTCTTCATTGAATACGAAGATACGTCAGATAAGCATTTCTTTAGATTAGAAAAGTGGAAAGTACTGTGGACATTACTAAGCTCTTCATGAAGCTCAAGTTTATATGCCACTGGATCGACTCTTTTAAGATTCTTAAATGGTTCAATGTACTGGGGATTAAGCTTTCCTCTTTCCAAAACGAATGACACCTTTACGAGGTGATACTTTCAACATAACACGATCTCCAACTTGAAATTCTAAAGGCTTTCGCCTTATATTGGCGTAACTTCTTTTGCCGTCTCTTGTCAGCTTGCAGCGTGTCAATTGTACTATCATTCTTTAGTGGTTTCATGGATTATTCTGGTCCTGTAAGTTGAACATCTCCAACTTCGGCCAAGCAAACAGGTGATCTGCACTTTCGACCATAAAGTGCCTTGAATGGTGCTGCCTTAATACTGGCATGATAACTGTTATTGTAGGAAAATTCTACCAATGGTAAGTGTTTTTCCCATCATTTTCCAAAATCTATAACACAAGCTCGAAGCATATCTTCGAGTGTTTGGATGGTTCTTTCACATTGTCTATCAGTTTCGGGATGATATGCCGTACTTATGTCTAATTGAGTACCCAAAGCATTCTGTAATGATTGCCAGAATCTGGATGTGAAATGACTGTCACGATCCGAGATAATGGATATTGGCACTCCATTCCGGGAGACTATTTCTTTGATGTACAACCTTGTAAGGGTTTCCATACTATCTGTCTCTCGGGTAGGGATGAAATGTGCGGATTTGGTAAGACGATCGACAATGACCCAGATTGTGTCATGTCTGTTTGAAGTTTTAGGAAGTTTTGTGATAAAATCCATTGTTATTCTTTCCCACTTCCACATAGGAATCTCTGGTTGTACCAGTAAGCCGGATGGCTTCTGACATTTAGCTTTAACTCTAGAGCATGTTAAACACTTGCCAACATACTCAGCGATGATTGCCTTCATGTTAGGCCACCAATAGAGTTTCTTCAGATCCTGATACATTTTGTCAGAACCTGGGTGAATGGAATACTTTGATTTATGAGACTCATGCATGATTAAGTCCCTCAGATTACCAAAGAGTGGTAACCAGCTTCAGTTCTTAATACAACGAGTTCCATCAGGATGCACTTCAAATGCTTTATCCATTCCTCGTAGGTTCTCAGCCTTGATGTTTTCTTCCTTGAGTGCTTCAGTTTGAGCTTCAAGAATTTATGATGGTAATTTTGGATGAATGGTCATAACTAATGATCTAACTCGGAGTGGTTTGATTCGTTCCTTCTGGCTTAAGGCATCCGCTACAACATTTGCCTTTCCAGGATGGTAGCGAATTTTACAATCGTAATCTGCAAGCAATTCTAACCAACGACGTTGTCTCATGTTCAATTCTTTTTTATTAAGAATATGTTGAAGAATTTTATGATCAGTGAACACAGTACATTTGGTACCATACAGATAGTGTCTCCAAATTTTAAGAGCAAACACAACAGCTCCTAATTCGAGATCATGAGTGGTATAGTTTTCTTCATGAGGTTTGAGTTGTCGGGATGCATATGCAATAACCTTCTCTCTTTGCATTAACACTGCTCCCAGACCTTGACAGGATGCATCACAGTAAACAACAAAATCGTTGTTTCCTTCTGGTAATGCTAAGATTGGAGCTTCACATAGCTTCTGTTTTAGCAGTTGGAAAGCTGATTCTTGGTTTTCTCCCCAGATATACTTCTTGTTTTTTTGGGTTAATTCAGTTAAAGGCTTTGCAATCTTCGAGAAATCTTTGATAAATCTTCGATAATAGCCGGCGAGTCCTAAGAATTGACGTATTTATGTGGGTGTAGTGGGAGATGCCCAATTCTTAACTGCTTTAATTTTGGCGGGGTCAACATGAAGTCCTTGACTATCAATTAAGTGTCCAAGAAATTGCACGATACTGACCCAGAAATCACACTTAGAGAACTTGGCATACAGTTTCTCTTTTCTGAGTAATTCCAAGATTATCCTCAGATGATTTGCGTGCTCTTCTTTGTTACGGGAGTAGATAAGAATATCATCGATGAACACTATCACAAATTTATCCAAATATGGTTTGCACACACGATTCATGAGATCCATGAATACAGCAGGTGCGTTAGTTAAACCAAATGGCATCACTTGAAATTTATAGTGTTCGTATCTTATTATGAAAGCAGTCTTGGGAATATCTTCATCCCTGACTCTCAGTTGATGATAGCCTGATCTTAAGTCAATCTTCGAGTAGACACTCGAACCTTGAAGTTGGTCAAATAAGTCATCAATCCTGGGTAATGGGTAACGATTCTTTATGGTAAGTTTCTTCAACTCCCGGTAATCGATACACATTCTGAAAGATCTGTCTTTCTATTTAACAAATAAGACATGAGCTCCCCAAAGTGAAGTACTTGGTCAGATAAAACCTCAGTCTGCTAATTCTTGAAGTTGATCAGATAATTCCTGCATTTCTGAAGGAGCCAATCTGTAAGGTGCTCGGGCCACAGGCGCCGCTCCGGAAATTAACTCGATTTGGAATTCTACTTAGCGAACTGGAGGAAAGCCATGTAGTTCTTCAGGAAAAAATTCTGGAAATTCTCTAACTACAGGTATGTCTTCCAGTCGTTTATCGTCTGACTTCTTCTCCATTACTTGGGCTATGAAAACTTGACATCCCCTGGATATATACCTTTTGGTTTTTATACAGGATATGAGGCTTAGTCGAGTTTTACTTTGATTACCTTAGATGATTAAAGTTTCACCGTTGATTGGGATGTGGACAACTTTCTCATCACAGATTTAACATGATACTTGGATAACCAATCCATACCAATCACGACGTCGAAACTACCAAGTTTGATCGGCATAAGATCAATTTCGAAAGGTTGGTTTAACAAGGTCAAAGTGAAACCTTGTATAACGGTGTTAGTGCCTACTAAGTTTCCGTCAGCCATTTCGATATTGTAGAAGGTTTCTACTGTAATGGGTGGAATATTTAACATAGAGGCAAAAGATGTGGATACGAAGCTTTTATCGGCTCCAGAATCAACTAATACTCTAGCTATATGTTGGTTTAGAAGGAACATACCTGTGACTACGTTCGGGTCTTAGTGATCATTCCTATCCCTTAGCATGTAGGCTCTTCCTTGGGCGTTGTTGGTGGCGGTCCTTTGGCACGGATTTGCATAATGTCCTTTTCCTCCACAGGCATGACAAATTACCGGTACTGGTTGCTGATTGTGCTTAACTGGTATTATTCGGGTAGGTGAGCTAGTAAGCTGTCGATTTGTTCTGCAACATTTCTGGTCAGAATGACCCACCTTTTTGCAAATTACACTTGACATGCAAGGTCCCGTGGATGGGAGTGAGTTGGTGTGGATCCTCCACACAAACTATTACACATAATTCTTAAACAGTACAAATCCACCAATCAAATCTCCCAAAACTCACTCCAAGATACTCTGTAACATCTCCACATCAATTATACTCATCCCACACCCGACTCGCTAGATTTTTTAAACATAACCTAGCGTCTTTATCCTTCGATGACTCGAACCCCCATACTAGCGGACATTGTTCACTGATTAAGACGCCCTAGTCGATAAACGAAACAAACCCGCGTAGTATGGGCTATACCCTAGCAAAATCATCATCAGGATTTCAGAAAAATGCAGAAGTTGACCTTGCCTTGACCCCGATGAGATAGAGAGAGAGACAGCAATAATTAACCTAGTATAAGAGAAACATTGTACCTCATTATTTTGTTATTTATTTTCCGCGTATGAAAATGATGAAGCCAAGTATCAATAACGTGGGACAAAGGGAGGGTTGGAGTGGGTAAAAGTTTACAGGCAATAGAACATAATGCGTTTTAAGAAAAATTCCTCTGCACACGTTTAGCACTCAAAAAACACACCCTTATCGGCTACAAAAATCAAGAAAATACCCTCACATCGCGGTTGGTTTCCCAGGGTGGACGAGGGATGTCGGAAACAATCATAATGACGCAAGATAAAATGACACATTTTCGGGAAGGAAAAAGGTAATCATTGCTAAGTGGAAAATACAATTACAAGAAAAAGAAAATCCCCTTCTGAGGTTCTAGGTAGTGGTCGTCATTCTCAATACCAGGAGTTGGTATCAGAGTCATGCCCCGGATTAAGAAATAAATCGAATCTCCTATCACCTCCATAAAAGAGTCACTATACCCTCAACGGGGGATATGGAGATGGGGAGAAAGAATTCGATTGGTAGCATCAACATAAAATTGCAAAATAAATATCTTTCTGGAGACTAGGAGAAGAATAAAATCATAACAACAATTCCTCAATAAGAACAAATTTCCTTCTTCAGGATCAAAAATCTGCAAACATTAAATGTCCAAATTCCCTTGGGAATTAAATGATATGAAGTGAGTTCACCTGAATGGAAGACTTCTCGAGGGAAAGATAATTCAAACTTAAGATATAGATACTGGGTCGAAAATATATCTACGATTAAGCAATAGATTCTATAAGATCAACTGCTCTGAGATGCGTGGCATTAAAGAAATTGTATGTATGCGAGAACTAATCTTGATACTACAGGAAATGATCTCGTTCATCAAAAAAAGGGTGATCGAAGGTAAATTTTGAAATTTTTGTATTTCCGGGAACGTCCGTCATTCAGAAAATGGCCGTCGTACTAGTCACAAACAGAGAGGAAAAAGTCGTCGACATAAATTGAAAAAAGAGGATTAGAAAAGTTGTATAAATCCAACAAAAACTGGACACATCACCACTCACTTTCCATTGTCGGTAAAAATCCTCCTCGGACCACTAGGGATTGGAGGACAACAGGTCTCAAATACTGAGACTTTATTAATTTGTCCGATTCGGTTTCTGGAATAGTGCTAAGATGCTCGTCCCACCATACTTAGGAGTGGTTCTTATCTGGTATTCCTCGGTTGGTAAATCGGGTGTGATTGCATTAGACGAATTCTCTAAATATTCCCTATATTGAATAGTAATACTCAGCAAACATCATCGTTAAAAAGTAGGGAAGACTCTAATATGGTAGGGTAAAGAACTACTATACTTTACGAACGTTTGACCTTGCCTGCTCCTCCTGTTCTTTCTGAACTGCCTGCTCATGTTGTTGAATCACTATTTTCACAACAAATTGCACCGTAGTTAACATTTCTTGAGCGTGCTTTACAAAAAATTCTTTGATACTTTAAAGAATCTCTGGGTATAGGGATAGCTGTGGGGTTTGAAATTTGGTCAAAATAAAACCGAAAGAATATTAGAATTGTATTGAAAGTTTTGATTCATGTCTGGTTTGACACTGAAAAACTCATATGAGTCCCTCGCGATATTGTTTCACAATAAGGGCCAACGAAGATAATATTGATCACATTAAAACAAGTCTCATGAGGACCCCACACAGGTAAAACGGGTACAACAAAGATATTGTGGAAAACTTGGTGAAGTTTGTGGAAAATAATTATCACTAAAGTTTTGATTGTAGCACAGGGTGTCTTCGTTATCTTAAGACAAAAGCGGGGAATCGTAGTGGAACAATCAAACCAAAAAATGATTGTTTCCACATAGCTCGCACAAGTATGTCCTCGTACTGGGTTTGTGGGAGGGTAGGTGAAGTCGTTGAGTATAGAAGAATCACTTGCAAGAGTTCGGAATTATGCGATAAGAATTAATGAATAAACATCATACAGAACAAACTTCCATTCATATAATTTATTTTACATCCTCACGAGTACAAGAAGAGAACACCGTTTAAAAACTGGACAAACTGGCGCTCCCCACACTTTATGAGACGTAATTAGATAACAAATAAAATCTATCTGACCGTATTCCACAGATGCCCTACACTACTGTTGTTGTTCGAAAGAAGACATTAGAAATTAAAACAAAAATAGAAGTTTACGAGAAAGAGATTATAAACGTGATAAGATGGTAGAAGAAGATGATTTAATGGAGATTGTAGGGTTATTAACGAAAGTACGAATTGCCATTTGATGAAGGAAAGAAATAATAAAAATAAGGAAATAAAAATATTTAGGGAAACCGAAAGTCAAAAGTTGCACGGTAGCTCTCAGGACAAAATCACAAAGAATCGAAGGAGCGGGGGCTAAAAGAGGAGGCGTTTTTAAAAACCTTATCATTTCGGGTCGAAAAAATTCTCTAGGTATCGGACCCTCCATATTAACCTCCTCATTTTAGTTTGTTAACTAAAGATGAGAAGCCATAACGACAATTATACAATCGGGTAAGTTTTTAATATTAAAAGAAAATAAAAAATATAGTGTAAAATATTTTTGTAATGTTTTATAATTTTTATAATATAAAAAAAGTATTCACAATTGAATAGCGATAAACTGTCAACGAGGGAATGGGTCTTCAAACACTAATCATCGAACAAAACGACGATAATCTTGAACACACCTGCCCCATGGAAGCGGCTCCAAAAACTGATTCTTAAATAATAAATCAGTAAGTATATATATATAATATATATATATTATATATAAATATACTATAGTATATATATATTACTATATATAAACTAAAATACCAAATATCAATAATAGTAATAGGTGTAATAAGTATTCCTAAGGTTTTTAAGAAATGTTACTTTTGAATTCCCAATAGTAAAATTCAAAACCATTCCCGAAATCGTATCCCGACGAAGGTGCGAAATTGAAAACCAGTGGCGTGATTTGAATAGTTCAAGATTGTGATTTGGTTTTCTTACTATTTCTAACAAAATGAAAACGCATAAAAACATGTAAACTGCAAGCAACAATTAAAGATCTCAAACAAACACGAAAAATTAACTGGATTCTAAAAACCGCTCTAATTAAGTCAAGTAAATCCAGAATTATAACCCTAAAATGCAATTTTAGTATTCTAATAAATCATAAATGACTAAAAGTAATTTATTTCGAGAAAAGAATATTGATATGTTTTTTTCTATTTGTTATTTAATTTATTATGAATTAAAAAACTATTTTCAATCTAGAAAGATCTGATTAAAAAAACAAACTAAATTCTAAAAAGTATCTAGTAAAAATATAAAGAAGTGCTTAAGAACATGATTATAATCTATTAAAGTGTAAACTTGAAAAGCTGCTTAAAGAAATAAGCCACCCAAATAAATCGAAAAGCAAAATCAAATTTATTATATAAATTAAATGTGGAAGTCTCATCTAGAATGAAAAAGATACCACAGGGCAGTTGTGTGTAGATTTGTTGTGGTGTGCTCAAGGTAATTGTGTGATAAAGGGGAGGTCGCACAGGGTATCGAACCCTGTAGCTACCCTTTTAGAAGCATTTTTTTTTAATTTTTTATTTGAAAAAGCTAAAAAAACAAGTAAAAAAATGATACAAGTTAGTAATTAAGAGAACTTTTTATTGGAAACTTAAAACTAAGACTGAGAAAAAGCAGAAAGAATTGGCAGTTTTGTAAATTGAGATATTCTTTTTAAGCTAAAACTGTATAGCGACTTTTTAGGACCAAATAGGTCATAAAAAAAGAAAAAGCAAATAAGCTAACACTTACCTAAACCACACCTAAAAGCATTTTAAACTGAAAATAGAGCGAGAAATAGATTGGGAAAGGCAAACAAAAAAAAAAAAAAACCAGACCAAAAAAAAACAAAATGTTTTATGGTTAGGGTAAACTAATATCGCCCACAAAGAACCATACACCACAAAATGGTACATGAATAATATCTAAACAAAACACACATCAGCTAAACACGACAGCAAGCATACCAAGCAGGCAACACATTGGGAATCAAGGAGCAACGAACCACTACTCATAATCCAAAACTTAGAACCAAAAAGCAAATAGACTCAAGTTAAAAAGTAATGCAAAGCAAATTTGAGTTAGATTTACCAAAGAAACACAAAGAAGCAGGATATGAAGAATAAATTATAACAAGAAATAAGAGCAAGAAAAGAAAGGCTGATAAAGAGACAGAAACGTAACGCGAACATAATCTGATTGGACCTACAAATTGCATAAACTAGTGCATTTACTAAATGTAGCTTATGGACCTAGAAAAACAGATACATCAATGTTGCAGTTAGTAAGATTAAGCTTTTGATTATGATAATCTACTACACCTCAATCATCTATGCAAAATTTTAACAAATAATCATTTTATGATAAATCACTTTATAAGCAGACTATAATGATTGGTAAAAGTGACATTAACAAAACATTAACACAATACTCTCAAGTTATCAAACCTTAGTTAATTATGTAATCATATTAAGACTAACTAAGGTCTATAAGACTAAACCAGAATAAATGACCAAAAAGAATATATACACTAATCTTCCTATATTAAATAGCTTATCCCAAACACCCCTTCAAAATCCTAAGAAACCAGTTTTAAGTTGAATTAAAACTTTAAAGACCATGTATTATTAAAGATAGATAATCAAACATGATATTAAATGAAAAATAAGCTTAACCCTCAGGAAAATAAGCATTAAACTAATAAGAAACAAGGATAAGCAGTTTTAACCTTATTAAGCAGTTTGATATGAAACTTAATGAAAACTATTCTCAATGATGAACACATGAATATTTAAGACATTATAAGCAAAGATAAGACAGATTAAGCATAACCAAACATTAATAAGCATAAAATAAGCACAATGATAAGCAGAACAGCAAGATAAGCTAAAATTAAATGAAAATAAAGAGATGGTGTACCTTAATCCTTTGCTCTAAACAAGGATTTAAATGCTCAAATGAGCTAATCTACAAGCCAGCTTATAAAATAAGCTTTGAGTAAGCCTATAAGCCTATAAACCCTTTTTAGAAAACTTCAGTAATGAGCTTATTAAGCTAAGCTTAAAACAAACTTAGGTTAATAAGAGATAGCTTAGAAGGAATTGAGAGCTTATTTGAGCTTATTAAAGTAAATTAAAAACACATTAAGACTAATTGCTTATTAGTAAAAACAGAAGTAAAGACACAATTATAAGTAGAACTGAATTTTATTAATTCACGTTAAAAGAGAGATACCAGCTTAAAAAGGTAAAAATACATTATTTAAAGACATTATGCAAAAAATAAGGTAAAAATTACATAAAAGCTATCCTACACTACCCTACTCGTAGATGGATTTCTCTGTGTGATTCCCTCTCCTTATATAGTGATGAAGTAAAGGATCCAGAACCTCAGGATTCATTCGAATCCTTTAATCCAAGCCCTTCAATCTTGATTATCTTCATCGCAAGGCACCATTTAGAGCCCTTGATCTTGGTGCCACATCCTTTTAAACCAATCCAGATCTAACTTTTCTATTTGGCGTCTTGATGAATATTGGTTGTTCGGATCTGCTTCTTTGGATATTGGTACGTTCCATTGGTTCTTTCGTTGTATTGATTACTCGTATGAGTATCAAAATTTTCTTTTAAGCACTAATTGTTCCTAAAATATTAGTGCATATCATTACTCCATTCTTTATATATCCTTTTGTTTCCGTAACATGTTGTGACATGTTAGCACCGCCGTTTTCTATGGTTTTTCTTTTGATCGTAAGTACGGATAGTCTTTACGTTCTTCTTTTGGTTCGTAATGTCTTCGTATGAATTTCTCTTGAGCATGTTCGCTTCATTGTTATTCTGACTATATGGTTCATGGTACTTTCTTTCGCTCTCAAAAAATAAAATTTTGTTAGAGTCTTCACGGTATTTTACAATCTCTTTTGATATTACGATGTCCTTGTTTGAGTAACATATTTTATATTAATGTCGAATTATGAAAACCTTTTGAAGTATATCTTGATGGTGTTTGGGGAAAACTATTTTGAAATGATTTTATGAATACCACACTTTTATGGAAATGTCTTTTAAATTTTTTTAAGAAAACTATGTTTACAATAAATTTTGAAACAATATGATAATTGGTTAACTGACAAAACTATTTTTTATCTAATAATTATGAATAAGATATGATAATTTTTTTATATGCTTGTTTTTGATAAATTTTATAATTATAAAAAGGATGTTTAAAGTAATTTTATGAGTAAGATGCGATACATTGTTAAATGACTGTCTCTGGATTTTATGACAACCATGATTAAAAGGAATTTATAAAGATTATATTTAAGACGGTTTTTTAAGTGATTTTTATAATTAAAACGACTTTCTTTATTATTATAAATTGATTTTTATAAAAACATTATTTAGTTGGTTCTTTCGAGTAAAGTCGGTTATTGGTATAAGAATCCTATATTTTCATTTATCAATCTTGATACGTATTGTTATTCGTTATGTGTTTATTTTGTCGTGGTACGTTTGTTGAATTCTTTCGTTTGCATTTTCTATTGGTACATATAGTCTATCCCTTCTTTTAAGGATTCTTATGACATTTGATCCGCATCTATTTTCATATGTGAAATCCCTTATATGTATTCTAGTCTTTGATTCGATCTCCGTTTGCTACCCTATTCGATAGTTCGTAACCCTTAGGATTCGTTTGATATACGTTTTATTCGATCAAGTTACTCTCAGTGGGAAGCACATGTGTTGTTCAAGAAGAAGGAAAAGTTGTTTGCCTAGTTTTCCAAGTATGAATTCTGGCTACAAGAAGTGCGTATTCTCAGACACGTGGTTAACAACAATGATATTTACATGGACTCTAGTAAGATAGAAGCAATGAAGAATTAAAAAGTACCTAAGACGCCATCTGGGATATGATCATTCTTGGGATAGGCAGGTTACTACCGACGTTTCATAGTAAATTTTTCTAAGATTACTAAACCCCTTACTTCACTAACACAGAAGAATAAGAAGTAGGAGTGGACCAAGGAACAAAAGGAAGTTTTTCAGACGTTGAAGGGCAATTTGTGAAATGCACCAATATTGTCATTGCCTGATGGATCCAAAGATTTGTAGTTTACTACAACGCATCAAATCAAGGATTAGGTTGTGTACTCATGCAAAGCGGCAAGGTAGAGAATGCGACAACAGAAATGCTGCGTGGCCTGGACCAACTAATGAAAAGGAAGGAAGGTGGAGGTATGTATTTATTATGGGTTCCATTAATAGGTGATGTAAGGACATTAATTATGGACGAGGCTCTTGCATCGAGGTATTTGGTACATCTGGGAACGGATAAGACGTACTATGACCTTAGAGATATGTATGGTAGCCATGTATGAGAAGGATATTGCTACCTATGTTAGAAATTGTTTGACTTGTTTAAAGGTGAATGTTGAAACATCAAAGACCTTTGGGTTTATTGTAACAACTAGAGATACCCGAGTGGAAGTAGGATATAATAACTATCGACTTTATTACAAGGTTGCCAAGATCAAGTAGTGGGTATGATACGAATTGGGTAATAGTAGATAGACTGACTAAGGTATGCCCATTACATGGTAGTACATGAAGATTTTAAAATGGAGAATTTGGCGAGACTTTACAATAATGAGATGGTAACAAGGCATGGAGTGCATGTGTCGATCATCTCAGATCGTGGTGGAAGATTTACTTCGCGGCTTTGGTAGACATTGCAGAAGGCATTGAGAACACGGCTAAAACATGCGTATGACTTATCATCCTCAAACGGATGGACAAAGTGAGCGTACGATTCAGACTTTGAAGGATATGTTGAAAGCATGCATGATTGATTTTTTTATGGTGGTAATTAGGATACTCATCTACCATTAACTGAGTTTTCTATAATAATAGTTATCATTCGGGTATTTGATGTGTTGTATAGAAGGAGTCACACGTTCTTTGGGCTGAAATTGGAGAAATTCGGTCGGTTGGACCAAAATTGGTACAAGAGACAACAAATAAGGTGATATTGATTAAAGAAAAGCTCAAAGCAGATAGAGATTGCCGAAAGAGCTATGTTGGCAATATGCGTAAACATTTAGAATTGAAGTTGGTGATAATGTGATGTTGGAAGTGTCGTCTTGGAAAGAAGTAGTGCATTTTGGAAAGAAAGAAATGTTAGCACCAAGATATGTGGGACCATTTAAGATCATTAAAGGGATCGGTCCTATGGTCTATTGATTAAGATTGCCTCAATAATTTAGTAGCGTATTTGATGTGTTTCAAATTTAAAGAAGTATTTAGCGGATACAAATCTGCATGTGCATTTAGAAGAAATTAAGGTAGACAAAACTCTTTGTTTTGTTGAAGAGCCTGTTGAGATTATCGAACGTGAGGTTAAAAGTTTGAAGCATAGTAGGAATCTGATAGTTAAGTCCATTGGAACTCGAAGCGAGGTCATGAGGATTTCATAAAAACTAAGTATCCACACTTGCTTGTTGAGCAAGCTATCGTTGGAAGTACTAAGTAAAGTTGGACACATAGGGTTACTGGCAGACTTTAATGTACCCTTAAATGTTCTGAGGTGGTTTGGTTAATGTTATATTTTGAATAAACTCGAAGTCGAGCCGATTCTTCAAAAACGTTGAGCTTTGTAACAACTCATAACTTAGTTCCAAGACAGTTCTTGTTTGATGAGTTGCGGGGTTAGGTTATGAATGACGTTGTTACACAACTTAAAGTTTTTGACGAGTTTCCTCGAAGACGGGCGATGTTCATGTAGTTAGATGTTATTTTGGCTTAGAGTTGTATGCTGCTATTTGTACCCTTGTATGGGCAAGCGAAGTTGTAAGCAGTGGGTTTCTGATCGTGAAAGTTAAATGAGATTCAAAGTGTGGCCCTAAGTTCACGTGGGAACGTGAGGACCATATGAAAGCTAAGTATACCCGATTGTTTGTTGATGATGATGTTGAACCTATTAGTTAAATCTCGGGACGAGATTTCCCTAAGGAGGGGATACTGTGACAACTGTGCTTTGAGCAGGTTAGTCAAACCGTTGGTATTGACTTGAGTTTCACTATGTGTTATGATAATTATGTGTTTATGTGATCTTATGTGAGTTGGTTACAAATCCATTGAGCGTGATCGTCTCATGGTGATTGAAGTTATGGTTGCTATGGATATTTCATTATGTTCACATTTTAGTGACAATGAAAATGATGGTAAAATTTTATGTGTGTACGTATTTATATGTATATGTATACGTATTTAGATAATAGGAATTCGCGAGGATAGAAAATTTGGTTTAGAAATTTAGTTAATGAATTTTAGTATTATTAAGTTGGAGAAATAAAGTATGAAGTGAATTTATTTTTAGGTATTTAAAACTAGTTTTATTTAGAAGGATGTCTAAATAAATAAAGGTTTTATAAAAATAACAAAATTAAAGGGTTTTTGTGTAAATAATAATAAATAAATAAAATAAAAAAAATAAAAGACAGGGACGATCGGTTTAGAAGAAAAAGAAGGAAAGAAAAGCCCAATTTTAGTCCAACTACAATTCTAATTAGGTAATTATCCAATTTTTTTAGCAAACATTATAAATATAAACCCCTTCTCCCTATTTTTTTTAATCAGTCGAACCAAGAAGGAGAGAAAAAAAGAGATTTTTTTTATTCAAGATCAATTTGGTGATTTAGGGTTTCAAGAATCAAGGATTAAGGTATGTTCATAAATCCTAGTTGTTTAGTTTTCTTTAAAACATGTAACAATTTTAATGATGAATTAGGGTTTATATAAGATCTGTAAAATTAGGGTTTTGATCTTTAAAAATCATTTTTGGGATGATTAGTGGTGTTAAGCATGTTTAATTAAGGTTTTAGGTTTGTAAATTCGGAATTTAAAAGATGACAATTTTGAAAGGTCATCTTGTACGAATCATAACTTGGTCATAAAAATAGCAATCATCAATTTTATTGAGCCTAAAATTAAGTTCAGAGAGTCTAGTTTCCAAAAAATCTGGCCCCGAAAGATTTTGAGGTCGGAAAGTTAGTCAAATAATTTTCGCAAGAAAAGTTGTTAAAACAATAAATTCGGGTCTGATTTGGGTCTGATTTCAGGGAGTAAAACCCCTACTTAAAAGGCAAATTTGGGTTATCCAAAAATCTTGAGTCATATTTTAGGTGTCTATTAACTCCAGTTCGGAGGGCTAACGCAAAAACATTTTCTAAGTATTTTTAAGGACGTCAAAATTTTTGGTGTGCGTTCAGATCCGAATTTGAGCACTTTGTAATGATGAATTTTTATAAAATAGTTCAACATACTATTATTTTTTCTAAAAAATAAAAGTAGCTCACAACTCATTGGAGAGCTAGGAAATGTAAGGAGAACCATCAATTAGGTGTTTTGGTATTTTATTTGTGGTCATAAAGTGACTACAAAATTCAGGAAAAAATTATAAAATTGTAAGTTAATAAATAAAGTCATATAAGATATGAAAATGATTTGGGAGATATACTTAAAGGATTATAAACTTAGTGTAAGGTTTAGTAGTCCATCATATGATTGTTGCATTAGCTTGGGCATTTAGCCTAACCGAGTGTAACATATGTTTTTGTATGTTTAGATTTCGTGCAAGATCTTGTCAAATAAGCTGAGCATCAGGTGAGTTTCATAGTCCTATTTTACTATGTTTTCTTGGGATGAAAGTGATGCAAAATATGTTTTGAAATGTTTTGATTGCTGTGAATATGTGGTTCAAGTTACTCATGGACTTTTAAGTAGCTATTATATGTTATGTGTTGCATGTTGTATGATGTTGCATTGTTCTTCGCCTACTTTGTGGGCAAGAGGTTTCTCCTATGTAGTGTGGGTATGAACATGTGTGTGCTACGGTATCAAGAGTCTGGGATTTGGGGATAGCATTCCTCCTCATGACTAAATGTTACATGTTATGGATCAGGGGACACATTTCATCCTATTTGTGGTTGCTTGTTTAGGACGAATGCATGTTAGCATGTATGATAGTCAGCTTAATTGTCCTGCCATGTTTTATTTTTTTTATAATCACAAAAACGGATTTAAATCTTGTATTGGTGTCGTAAAACCTATGACTCTCACCAACAATTGTGTTGATGTTTTAAACATCATTTTCAGGTGAGCGTTATGATGGTGTTGAAGTTAATAAAAGTGGCTAGAGAGATCGTTAGGATAGAATTGGAAGTTTTCAGTTGATTTTATTTCATAATTGTTTTCATGAATTCTTGAATGTTATTAGGTTTGATAGGGTTGTGATACATTGTCTTTGTATTGATGAGACCCTTTTTTTATTAATACAAGATGCCATTCTTTTGTTTTCGGCATTGTCATGACACATCGTGTCTTTTATATTTAGTTATGCATGTAGTGATTCTCTATTGTTGACACCATTGTGTTGTGATGATATCCATGATGTTACGCCTCGTGTTTCTGCCTTGGCGGGGTGTGACACTTTAGTCTTTGTCATTTCAAACATCTTGGCTTCTTCAGCAACCTTCTTGATCTTGTCCTCTTTCTTTAAGTGGGCATTAATCTCATCATTGGTGAGATAGTGCATTTTCCATTAATCATATAAGGAACCCTGATAGGTTCATCAGGATCCTCTCGAATAACTTTTGATGCAGGCGCAAGCTTCTTGGTAGATTTTAGTTGTTCCTCAGTAGCAATACCCTTTCCTTCTCTTTGAGGAACAGATGGTTCAGATTGTGATGTGGAGATGATGGTAGTGATTGGTTGTACTTCATGAGTTGGGATTTCAAAGATGGGATCAGTGAGTGGAAGTCTTGATGAGGATTCAATTAATGCAACTGCTCTTGTTGGTTCTTCCTCAGCTTTGTCATCCTTCATAGCAATATGCTCCCCCTCAGTGTGAGAAGGAGGTTCTTCAGTGTCAGCATATGTATCATTCTCCCCCTAACAGTTGTTGGAAATTTAGTGATAGAAAGTGTTGTTGGTGGTATACTGCTTGAGGGGGTTGAGGCCTGACCCTTGAAAGCATGATAAATCTCTGACTTCATGGATTTGATTTCTGAGGTGTCTTGCTTGAGAGAAGAGATATCAGATCTGATGGCAGCCTGAGAACTTTCAATGGCTGTCATCCTAGGGCCAAGATTCTAAGCCATGGAATTTGATGACTTGGCCCATGAAGCTAAGCGTTCATCTTGTCTGAGAGTAGAAGCTTAAAGAGATTCAACTGAGGATTTCAATCCTTGAAAGTCAAAGTTTTTGACAAGAGTAGTTCAGTAAGAGTAGAAGAATTCTTGGTGTAGGCCTCAGTAGCTTCAATAACCTTCTTGTTAAGAGTAGGATTATCTTTGACTGCAACCTAAATAGCTTTGAGAGTATCAATGACTCCATTCAAAGAATTGAGAAGATTAACCCTGTTAGTGGTAGTCTTGTCAAGAGAATCCATGGTTGCTTGAACAAGCTTATCATTCTGTTCCCTATGATCAACATTCTCTTCATAGCACCCTTGAGTAATTCTGCTGAAAAGAACTCTAGAGACCTTTCTAAGATACTTGATCAGCTGCCTATCAGTGAGGGGATGGGTGTTGTCAAATATCTTGAGGTTAGGGCTTGAGGAGTCAGAGTCTGATTCTTGAGTTGTTGGAGAATGAGATGGTTTAGGCTTGTCTTTGTTTGGTGATGGAGACTGATGTTCTTCTTCATCAGCTTGAGTTTCTTATTCCATGTCATCTCCAACAACAAACACTTCCTCTTCATCACTTTACTGGGCTAGTTCATCCTCAAAGTGTAAGTATGCTTGAATATATGCAACTGTGGTGAATTGTAAGGTTTGAATATCCGACTCTACTTCAGAAGAAGTCTTGGCTTTGCTTTTGGTCAAGGTCTGGTACCTCAGTCTAGTGGATTGGGTTTCATCCACCTGGTACTCAGCACCAGTCCTTGAATGATCGACAACAGTAGGGTTGATTGGTTCCATATTAGCGGGTGGTATCTTTCCCTCTAAGTCTTTGTCTCCAAGTATCCCTTCAGGACGCGGCATGGTTTTAGCCGTGCCTTTATTAGAAGTCGTGGAAGGCAATCCCTTATCAGTGGGCTGAACGTTTCCCCCCTGAGTCTTTGGGATCAGTAGTTGTACCCTCGGGCAAAGGTTGTGATTTATGAGTGCCCTCATCGAGTGTGGAAGGAAATCTCATACCAGCGAGTTGTATGTTTCTCTCTGGATCTTGGGGATCAGGTACGGTGCCTGTGGAGTCTGAGTGGGATTTCTCAGAATCCTTCGTTGGCTTAAGGGGTGGTGTTGTCTTGGTTTCCTTGGGTGCCTTTTTAGACAGGGGATTTTTCCTCTTTTGAGGGAGTGACTCTGAAGCCTCAGGGCCCTATAACTTGGGTAAGGTAGGAGTCACAGTCCGAGACTTCACTTTATTTTTATTTTAAGATAAAGGAAGTGGGGACACTGAGTCCTTCTGATTGTTTACATCAATCATATGGGTCGTCAATTTAATGTTAGGGACTTTGGATGGGTTTTTGTAAAGTTGGAGTTACTTAGGATGCCGGATAGAAATCCAAATTTTACATCCTGAGTGTAGTCACAACCCTGTAACACTTGTAAAGCACATAAGATAAATCTAGGGTAAGAAATGTATTTCTTCCTAGACTTATTCAATAGCTTGGTTACAAGATCACTGTAAATGATCTATCCTATGTCAACCTGAGTCCCAGCTATGAGACAGTAGGCTATGAACTGCTGAATTGAATTCACTTGCTCAGTGGAGGAGTAGTTCTCGCCGAGAACCTGAATCATAAAAGTGAACAAAATTCTCTAAGCCATAGGAAAAGAGTTCTTTTAGACTAGGGTTTTGTCCAGGTAACTTGCATTGATGAAAATCTTACTCAATTTTTTCTTAGCAACTTCAGGTGTAGGGGGAGCAACATATTTACCAGGATTAGAATCCTCTAAAGTTGAGTCAAACATGATACATCATGTTCACCAATCACAAATTAGTTAATTGTATAAAACTTTTTCTTTTAATAAAAATCATGGGTCCACTTATTTATTTTCACTCACAATAAACTTAACATGATCAATCATGTTTGACCATAACTTTAGAGGATCCTTTTCCTATTTACCATTTTTATAATAAAGGTCAGTTGATGGATAGAAGGTGTTAAAATCAAGGGTCAAAGGTCTTTGCCCATTTAAGACTGAAAATTTGATGAGGAATTCCCTTAGTGGGCGTTGCTCAGTCTCATCAATTAATGGAGAAGGTTCATAGGCAACAACAGTGCTCCAAAACTCCCTAAGATAGTTATGATAGAGCACTGAGGGATAGTTAGTGAAAGTTTTATTCAAGGGGAAATTTAGCAAATTTTTTATTATAGGTTTGTAAACAGGCACATTTGGTAGATAGTTAAAGTTTCCAATTACCTTGTTTGTTTGAAATGTCACATTATCCACAATCATGTTTCCCCACTGAGGAGCATACACAATTGTTTGTTCTTCTGCAGTTGTTGATATATTTTTTTAAAAACAAAAGATTTTAATGGCAGAATATCACACACCAGATGGTCACAAGTTGATTTCAACGTTGATCGCTACCGTGAAATGCATGATATATTATTAAGAAGGTCAATACAAAGAGGGATATTGTAACACCCCCTAAATGGGCCGCAACGGAAGTATGTCCGAGGGCGTTACTTCATAATACCATTGCACAAGACATGAGAGAACGACCTCTAAATGTGTCGTTTGAAAAGTAATCTTGTAATGTTTAGACTCCAATGCATCTATTTGTATGAACATTAGGGCATCATTGTGTACGTTTAGGGCATTTATTTGTATGTTTAGGGTAACGTGTAATCAGAATCACTTATCGATTATTGTTATGATAAGGGCATCTGTTAGTGTGATTAAGGCATCACACGAATTGTTACAACGTTTGTTTGTATAATTAGTGCATCCAAAATATTTGTTACGGCATCTCTTAGTATGATAAGAGCATCATGTTAAGTTAGGGCATCTGTTTGTTTTGTTTAGTGCAACCATTTGTATGAACATTAGGGCATCATTGTGTATGTTTAAGGCATCTATTTGTATGTTTAGGGTAACGTGCACGAATTGTTACAACGTTTTTTTGTATAATTATTGCATCCAAAATATGTGTTACGACATCTCTTAGTATGATAAAAGCATCATGTTAAGTTAGGGCAAAATCTATTTGTTTTGTTTAGTGCATACACTTGTGTGAACATTGGGGCATCATTGTGTATGTTGCATCCAAAATATGTGTTACATCATCTCTTAGTATGATAAGAGCATCATGTTAAGATAAGGCATCTGTTTGTTTTGTTTAGTGCATCCATTTGTATGAACATTAGGGCATCATTGTGTATGTTTAGGGTACTATTTATATGTTTAGGGTAACATGTAATGAGAATCAGTTATCGATTATTGTTATGATAAGGGCATCTGTTAGTGTGATTAGGGCATCACACGAATTGTTACAACGTTTGTTTGTATAATTAGTGCATCCAAAATATTTGTTACGGAATCTCTTAGTATGATAAGAGCATCATGTTAAGTTAGGGCATCTGTTTGTTTTGTTTAGTGCATCCATTTGTATGAACATTAGGGCATCATTGTGTATGTTTAGGGCATCTATTTGTATGTTTAGGGTAGCGTGTAATCATAATCAGTTATCGATTATTGTTATGATAAGGGCATCTGTTAGTATGATTAGGGCATCACACGAATTGTTACAATGTTTGTTTGTATAATTAGTGCATCCAAAATATATGTTACGGCATCTCTTAGTATGATAAGAGCATCCTATTAAGTTAGGGTATCTGTTTGTTTTGTTTAGTGATCTTTTGTCCATGAACATCAAGGCTATCATTTTATGTTGCATTATATATCCAAATTATGTGTTACGACCATCTTAGTATGATACCGAGCATCATGTTAGAATATGGACATCTGTTTGTTTTTGTTTAGTGCATCCCTTTTTGTTTGAACATTAAGGGCATCAGTCGTGTATGTTTCGCGGCATCTATTTTTAATGTTGTTGTGGTAAACATTGCTAATCTAATAATTTACTCGCATTATTGTATAATGATAGAAGGCAATCTGTTTGTATGATTTAGGGCATCACACGATGGTTACGAAAGTTTGTTTGTAATAATTATTGCATTTCAAAATATTTTTACGACTATATCTTTGTTATGATAAGAGAATCGGGTAATTTTAGGGCATCATTGGGTATGTTTAGTGCATACATTTGTTTTGAAAACTATTTAGGGCATCATTGTTTAGTATGTTGCATCCAAAAAAATATGTTGTTTTACGACATATCTTAGTATGTATAGAGCATCTTGTTAAGATTAGGGGCATATGTTTGCGTATCTGTTTGCAATTCTATTTGTCATGAAAACATTAGGGCATCTTGTGTGTGTTTAGGGCATTATTTGTACTGTTCTAAGGTACGTGTATATCTTATTCATTTATCGATTATGTTATGATAAGGGGCATCTGTTTGTTTGATTTGGGCAATCAAACGAAGTGGTACAACATTTCTTAATATAATAATACAACATTTGTTTGTTTTCAAACAGATGCCCTTTAGTATCTCAAACAGATGCCCTTTAGTATCTCAAACAGATGCACTAAAATGTATACTTATCGAAAAAAAGTAGAAAAAAAAGTTTGTGAAAAGAAATTTTCGGGAAAAAAAATTCGGAATTTTTTTTCAAAAAAAAATATTTCGAAAAAAAATTTGAAAATTTTTTTTCGGAAAAATTTGTTTTTAAAATTTTCGGTTTTTTCTTTTAAATTTTCGAAAAAAATTTTAGAAAAAATTTCTGAAATTTTTCAAAAAAAAAAAAGAATTCCGAAATTTTTTATCAAAATTTCAAATTTTCGAACTTTTTTTCAATTTTTCGATTTGAAAAATATCGATATTTTCAAATTTTCGAATTTTTTTTCAAAATTTTGAACTTTTTTCAAATTTTCAAAAAAAATATCGATTTGTTTTTCAAATTTTCGAACTTTTTTTTCAAATATTCGATTTGAAAAATATCGATTTACGCATCGCGCTCAAATTACCCCCCCCCCCCCTCCGACTCTTTCCTTCTTCACAATACTTCGATCCCCCATCCCCCCTGCAACACCCAATACCCCTCGAACCTTTTCCCCTTCAACAACCCATTTCGAACTTTTTTATCTTATATTTCGAAACTTTCTTCTTCCTCCCAAGATTTTTGCCCCACCCCACACTCTTTTTCTCAAAAACTAAAATATCTCTGTTTACAGATCATATAGCGAGAGCGATAGATATTTATTTTTTCAAATTTTCGAAACTTTTTTTCAAATTTTTTGATTTGAATACAAACGATTTTTCTATTTTTCGAAAATTTTCAGAAATTTCGAATATTTTTTTTTCAATTTTTTGAACTTTTTTTCAAATTTTCAAAAAATAATTAGATTTGTTTTTTCAAATTTGCGATCTTTTTTCTAACATCTTTACGATATTGATATAATATATAGTCGATTTTTTTTCAAATTTTCGAACTTTTTTTCTAATTTTCGAACTTTTTTTAAAAATTTCAAAAAAAATATCGATTTTTTTTAAAAAATTTGAACTTTTTTTTCAAATTTCCGAACTTTTTTCAAATTTTAGATTTGACAAATATCGATTTTTTTAAATTTTCGATTTTTTTTTTCAGTTTTCTGAACTCTTTTTCAAATTTTAAAAAAAAATATCGATTTGCTTTTTTAAGCAAATTCTTTCGAATTTTTTTCAAATAAAAAAAATTCGGTTTGAAATCAAAATCGATTTTTTGTGTTTCAAATTTTCTGTATGTTATTTATTTTTCCAATTTTCACAGAACTACCTTTTTTTTTCATACTTTCGAATCTTTTTTTCAAGTGTTCGAAACTATATTTTTCATAAAATTTTTCGAATTTTTTTTCCATTTATGAATTTTTTTTTCAAGTTGAAGTTTTCAAATTTCTTTTCAAAATTTTCCAACTTTTTCTTCGCATTTCAACCCAGAACATATCGATTTTTTTTCAAATTTTCGAAATTATTTTTTTCTATATTTCGACAAAAAAACACAAATTAATTTTCGAATTTTTTTTTCATTTTTCTTGATTTGTTTCAAATGTTTAATCATTTCTAATTTTTTTTTTAAAATTTCGGATTTTTTTAAATTTATTTTTTTGTAAAATTAATAAAATTATATATTTATATAAATATATAAATTTCAAAATCTGAAAGTACAATATCCCCTTAAAGATTAAAGAAAGTTACAAACAACCCCTGTAGTTCTAGTGTTAAAAAAGGTAGGGAGAGGAGACTTGATCCAAAGTGTAATGGATGGCGTTTTCCAGGTTTTCCACCGAGTTGAGGTTTTCTATGATCCAATCTCTATGTTTATATATATAATATATATATATATATATTATCCTATATATATATATATATACTATATATATAAATACTTTATTTATAATATTAACTTTATATATGTTTTAATATATATAATTGTTCATAATTATTATATATGTTATATATATTATTAAATATTATATATATACATACATTATATACATTTATAGATACTATACATACTATATATACATTCTCATTATATATATAATAGTGTGTCATACTATATATACATATGCACATATAAGTATCATTTAGTAAGCAAGTTTTGTGAACAAGTAATGTAATATATGTATGTCATGTAAGCAAGTAATGTAAGCAAGTAAGCAAGTAGTGTGTATGCACATGAAAAGTTTTATGTGATGCAATGTTTGTGAAAACGGTTATAGTCTAGGTAAAATATGCAACCTAGTTTTCTATAACCTTGGCTTTGAATACCAATCTGTAACACCCCCAAAATGGGTCGCAACGGAAGTATGTTCGGGGGCGTTACTTCATAATAACATTGCACAAGACATGAGAGAACGACCTCTAAATGTGTCGTTTGAAAAGTAATCTTGTAATGTTTAGACTCCAATGCACATCAAGTAAGCCAAGCATCTAATTCACCTGAGAAAAACATGCTTAAAAGTGTCAACATAAAGTTGGTGAGTTCATAGGTTTATGTAAGTGTAAATGTAAATCACAAAACTATACGTATAAATTTACTGTGTAAATCATAAAACTATATGTAGGTTTTTGAAATGCGTATAAACACAAACCACACAAAATGCGTTTGTTAAAATGTTGAAATCAACGATTTGTAAAGTATGCATGACCATTTCAATCCTTATAATAGTCACAAAAATGTAAGTATAAATGTTGAAATCAAATATTTATGAAGCGTGTATGACCATTGTATCCAACACAATAGTCACCATATGTGATTACGATTTCACCCCTAAGTTCATGAAACTGTGGCTTTGACGTGTATGTATGTCAATCTTTTTAGGCACTGTAAGTGTTCATATATATGTAGTTCAATGTAACGACATGGTATAACGTTCGTTGGCCCTGTAGACACCAATCCAGAACGAGGGATGCCAACCCCAAATAGATCTATCTTAGAATATTCGCGCTTACCCTCCGAGTAATTAACAGTTCATGCAACTTAAGCTAATCCGTAATCATTTGTATGAAAATAAATTTGTTGCGTCCATAAGTGAAAACAAGAGATGTATCTCACCGCGAGATATGTAAATGAGTATGTAAACGAGTTTGTAATCCATCATGTAAATGAGTTTGTAAACGTTCATGTAAGCGAGTTTGTAATCAACCATGTAATGAGTTTGTAAGTAAGTTATGAAAACAAGTAGGAAACGATTTGTAAATGCGCATGTATTCTCACCCCAAAAGTGATAAAGTATATGTAAAACGAGTAAAACGTGAGGCTATAAACTCACCTTAGTGTTTGAATTTGATTATAAAAATCAAATGAGTGAATCGTCACGTAAAGTCCGAATGCAACCTAATTAATTTATAGGTCGTATGAGTATAATGTAATTGAATAAATACAACATATAATATAATAGAATCTAAACAATATTTAATTTGTACTTGTAAAGATTAATGTTTCATGTATTGTGTTTGCAAAAAGTTTTCTTCTTTGTCAACAAATTATTTTTTGTTAATAATAAATTTTTTCATTTTTTGTTTTTATATAATGATATTATCTAATGATATAGTGATGTTTTGTAAAATAATATTTTTAAACTTAAAACATATATAAATATTTTATATTATGATACTTAACATTGTTTCTTAAGGTTTTTATAGTTCAAACGGACCCGAAAGCACTCGTAATCCATATTTTAAGTTTCAATCAGCAACATTTGTATTTCTATAAAAATAGTGCACAAGTGTAAAATAGTGCATAGGATTTTATAAAAATCATATCTTTCTCGTTTTAACTTCGTTTTACACGTTCTTTATACCCACGGTTTCGTATTGAGAAAATCTATCAAAATATTATATTTATAATATTTATAAATAATGTACGTGAACAGTAACAATAACTGTTATTTATAAAATTACTTTTTATAAATTTAATTATCGATATCTTGTAAAAATCATAACTCATTCGTTTTAATCCCGTTTTTAGTGTTCTTTATATCCACGAAATCGTGTTGAGATGGTCTAACAGAATAAAATATTAATATATTTTTATCAGTTTCGAAACAGTAGCAGTTTTTATAAAACTACTGTCACACCTCGACACAGGCGGAAACACGGGTATGCGATGAAGAATGATCAATCATAACACAAGATACAAGATAGAGAAAACTAAAATGCATTAATGAAAGTGTCATGATGATCTTCAACCTCAAGTACAGACTTGAGTGATGTCCCAATCAAGAACACATCAAATAGTCACTTACAAAACCAAATGCCCACGTAGGGGTCCATGCAAATCTTAGAACAACAATCCTCAAAATACTAGGTTCAAAACAAACATCAAATGCAAAACCCATCAATACATGATCCATACAGGATACTCTTAAAGTCTGCTAGCTCACATGTCAACCTTACTGATCATTAACATCACCTGAAAATGATACTCAAAAAGGTCAACAATAATGTTGGTGAGCTCGTAGGTTTGAAGAAAACCTAGTCGCTATGCCAGTATTTCAAACACTGGACAATTGTGCAATATGACAGTGAATACATGCAACACATTCAAATTCTAAACCTAGCAAGTCCATGCTAGCCAAATCTCATCCATATAGACCATTGCCACGCAATGTCCTCACATTCTCAATTCTCACGCACCTAAAGCCTACCACCTAGAGCTATATATAGGGCGGCACATATCACATCAAACCATATCAAGTCCATGCTATAACAGAGCCACACGACATAATATAAATGATCCACACATAGCAGTCATAAGCATATAACTTTGTCCCAAAAACAAATCAACTTTTGCACAGTACAGAAAACAGTTTAAAACAGTTTAAAATAGTTTTGAGTATCATTTTCCCCTAACGGAAAAGCATTAAAAATGGGGCTACGAGAACTCACCTCAAGCAAAGGTGTCTAGCAGTAAACTCACTATCACACAAGCAAATGCAACTATGTCCGAACACGACCTATTCCAATTGATGTTCCACTTAGCCATTTAATTCCAAAACAGTTTTTTAGGTTTGATGCATAGAGGTCAGATGCGCGTTGTACGGTCATCTTTAACGTTTTTAGTGGTATGATGGTTGACGACTTAGTTTCAAAAGATAACATACTTCTAACTCATATCTTAAATAATACGTATACTTATACTATTTAATATAATATTTGAGAAATATAAGAAATAAGTACTTATATATATACTTCGGTAATCTATTCAGCACTCTTGGTTACTATTAATTCATCATTTAAATTATAAGAAACGAAACATTTATTTATACTAGACAATCTAGAAAAGTTTCGTAAAAGTATATTTTTCGTCTTTTAGTCGACGTATTAAAATAATAATATTTTATTATTTTGTCGTAAAATCACGTTTTGAGTAAAAATTCTAAGTATTTTTTACGAAATTTTGACATAACCTGTTCGTTTATACAACGTATTTTAAGGTTTTAAACCTTAATTTCAAACATTTTCCACAATTTACCATTTTTTGACAAAATCCAAAATCATACCTCACAACGCTTATCAAAGCATATTTCCCCAAAACAACTTTCAATATTGTAGAAAGGTGAATGTTTCTTATCTTATTTCATCAATGCATACAATATATATAGATGTCCATACAATGGGATAAGGCTCATCCAATACGTGTACAACTAGACATATTTAATGTGATTGATAATCAAATCACAATTAATCAAATCAAATCACTAAACATACGGGCTAATACTCCCCCGCAGTCCGAGCGGCGAAATCGCGAAAGCTCGGACTGGAGTAGTAAGCTAGAAAAGAAAAAAAACAAAACATTAACGGAATAAAAGCATAACTTGTTGATGAAAGCTTAGACTGATCTTCAAATAACAACAAAATCAAAGCGTCGCACACGAACAATATTTGTTGAAGAAATCCGCCAACATGCGGAGACAAATCTTCAAACCTAAAATTCACAAACCGAAAAACTTTTTTTTATACGAGATAACCCAAAGTATCTCGAACCATACGGGATAACCCAAAGTATCCTGAAACATAAAGGATAACCCAAAGTATCCTAACAATCATGTGGATTTGTGATCTTAGCACAAATCACCAATATAAATCATGGTTGTGCAGATTTGTAACCTTAGCACAAATCACCAACACAAATAACAATCGTGTGGATTTGTGACCTTAGCACAAATCACCAACATAAATAAAAATAAAAATAAAACAAATATTTGAGGAGATGGTTTGACGGGGTGGCGTAAGGGAGGCGGCTCAACATAGCCGCCTCGGTCTGAGGATAAGACCTGCTCCAATACCATGTAGAAAGGTGAATGTTTCTCATCTTATTTCATCAAAGCATACAATATATATAGATGTTCATACAATGGGATAAGGCTCATCCAATACGTGTACAACTAGACATATTTAATGTGATTGATACACAATTAAACAAATCAAATCACTAAACATACGGGCTAATATGTAACAACCCGAGTTTTACCGCACGCGTATATGTACGTATCAACGTATTCGACATCATATAATTTTTTATCAAAATCGTTCCTTATGTGTTTGTGTAGCGGAACGTCGACATTTAAATTTTATTTGTCGTAAATAATTACTTTCGTATTTTATTACGATGGGAAATTTAAAATTTTTATTTTTGATGTTTCGCGAGTCAACGTTTGACCGCGTGTTCGTTAAACGTTTTAAGCAACGTAAAAATTTTCGACGCATCTTGTTATTATTTTTTTTAAATCGTAAATTTATTATTTTTACGAATGTCGTCTTTTGTTCTTGTTTTGAGACAACCGCGTTTTTGAAATATGTGTACACTTTTTTATTAAATGTTTTAAAGCAGAAAATGTAACGGAAATAAAATGGGTCTCGGAAGTGTAAGCCCGAGCCACGGTTGTCGGTTTTTCATTTAAGTAAAACATAGAATGTCATGTAATTTAAAGAAGAAAAGAAAGAAGGACTATTGTTACCAAATGACTAAAGTAATTTTCTATAAATAAGAACCTAAACACACATTATGACTTTTACATAACATGTTCTTCCCCCCCCCCCCCTTATCCAACCTTGACGCCGGTTGCCACCATCACTCACCACCGGATAAAGTTATTCCGGTGACCACGATTAAACTTGCCGTGTCGCCGGAAAAAGTCACATGCACAATAATCAACCTATATTTTCCGAATCCTCCATTTCCTACACATCTATCCAATAAAATTATACATGCAATGAGTATTTTTGGAGTTAGAGTTCGGGTTAGTTTCAAACATTTTCGGTTTAAATAAGGTGTTTATCGAAGCTAGATAAACGTTATGGAAGCTCGATTTTTAATTAAAAAGTTTATGGTTTTGGTTTTTGGGGTTGGTTCGAGTTCGGCTAGACATAAAAGGGGACGGGTCGAGTTCCATTCTTGTCCAATCATGCTATGTATAACATTGTAAGTATTTTATTACTAGTTTTATAATTGTTTTCGTGTTTTGATATGTCTTCTATAATGCATGTGGTGAAATCCGAGCGAGCTTGCGTTAGACTAGATTAGAATTGATATTAGAGATGTTAAATGGGCTAGATGATGTAGATTTGAGGTTGTCGAAAGCCAAAAATATGGTTTTGACGGGTTTTTAAAAATGTAAATTCGAACAGTAGGTTTGGCACAGAAAACGTGGTTCGAAAAACCATAAAAACTGATTTTTGATGTTGAAATATGATAGAGTTCGTCCTGATGTACGTTTCGGTAATTCGAACGACCCGTAACTCCTTATACTGATGAATTTACGGCGAAAAAACAAGATTGAAAACTTGAAAGATTGTATTCCAAACAGCTTTAGCATATTTTTTGTTGCTCGTCAGATTTTAAATGCCGTGTGTGTGCTCTTTGAGTCCGTTTCGGCCTTCCGGCGAAACACGAAAGTTGCTCAGAATGATGTTTTACTTTGCCGCGAGGCTCGCTGATCTTAAAATCGAGTAATAACGGATCAAAACCCAAGGTCAAAGTCTGCGTTTTTATTAAAAATGGTATGAGGTTCCTGCCAGAACTTGCCGGGGCTATTTTGGTTTTTTCTGTTCGAGTTTGGGTCTCGGCTTTTTATTTATAACTTAAAAAGTTGTCCGGAATATCGTTTTACATAAAATTTCTACTTTGTCCGAATCGTGAAAACGTAATATGGCGGGTCGTTTGAGCTGGTCAGATTTGGTAACATATATAAAATGTGTATAAAAAGTCAAAGTCAAACAAAGTCTAGCGTTGACTTTTGAAAATCAACGGGTTAACACTAAAACTTGTCGGATGTTATAAAAATAATTAAAATGCTATTATTACTACGAGTAATATATTTTAAACTTAGCCGTTCTTATGAACGAAGTAGATTCTAAAAATAGAAACTTTTGTAATATACGGGACATAATCCCGATATGGGTAACTAATAATCAAAATGAATGTCGAAAGTTCAACGAGATGACTAAATATCATTATAAATATAATTAGAAGACGAGACTTACTAAAAATGGTGACTTTCCGAAAATAGTAACTTTCTAAAAATAGAAAGTTTTCGATTAAGTGACATATGATATAAATGAAAGAATGATCGTAACTCAATTATGTGGAGTTTAGGATCTAGGACGCGCAAGTGGATTTCTCATCACATGTATATGTATATCTATATAGTTTTAATAGTTGCGATATACGCACTATTCGATCATACTTCATTATATAGTAATCGAGCGACATAAATTATAGGTCGCGGTTGAGCTCGTTGTTGAGTAGTTCGTGATTGTTTCGGTTATTTGATCTTCGGCTTCGATCAAGGTGAGTTCATAGCCTCGCTTTTGAGTGTTTTAAATGTTTTAAACCCGCGAGGGGGATACTTGCTTGTTTTGAAAATGAGAACGCAATGTGTTTTGATGATAAATATGATTCCATTCACTATTGAGTATATCATTTTTCTATGTGACCGTTAGTTGCCTTGTTGTCGGCGAACGCTAATGCATTAAATAGATCTATTGGGTTTGACAACCCTGTCCGGGGTCTGAATCAGTTGTGACCACCCTGTCAAACGGACATTTTGTAGTTAGTATTAGGAGAAGTGGCATACTTCTCGGACATAATTTCGTCCTACGGGATGAATGTGTTAAGTTTCGGTACATGGGCTCATTTAGTTGGAAATCAATATTTTTATAACTTGTCTTACGAGCAATGTTATATGTTTTGTTGAACCAAATATGCGTTCTAACTGTTATTTGCAAACTCTATGAATTCACTCAACGTTTTGTTGACCTTTTTAAGCATGTGTCTCAGGTTAATTGTTGTTGATGGCTGGACGGGACGGAATGCGGATATCAAAGACGGTGTCTCGGTGAAGTAGTGTCATAAACTAAACAAGTGTTTTAGAAATCAAGTCATGTTGTGACTTTTAGAAATAAATTTCTACGTTGGTATTGGGACCTATGTAACTCTGATCTTTCAAATGAATGAAATTGTGTTTTATAAACGTATCTTTGAACGTTTACTAGGACTCGTGTGCATGTATTATGAAGTAGCACCCCAAATGTTGTATTCCACTGTGTATCGTATTTTGGGGGTGTTACACTTGCTTATCCTTCTTGATCTCAGACTTTTTAGCATCGGCTTTGATAATCTATTCAATCCCCTTTTGGTTTTTGATCTCCTCTTTAGTCATTTGTAAAGTCTCATCCTTTTCATTGATGTAGATAATTTTTTTAAGAGGTTTATGTTTTGAGGACTCAACCAAGGAACCTGAAACTCTGATCTTAGCATCAGATTCACTTTCACACTCTTCTTTAACCACTTCCTCATGAGAGAATGCTTTATTACCTTTGTCTTTGACTTGCTCCCCCTCAGGTTGAGGGGTGGTCTTTGGAGGACTGAGGATAAAGGAAGATTGAAATGATAATGTTGTAGGAATGGTGAGTGCAATTGTCGTTAGAAATCCAGAAAAAGGATCAGTCACTTCCAATATATCATAGAATAGCTCATAGCATAATATTTAGAAACTTACCAAGCTAACCGAGTTAACATAAGACATCCTTATGTTGACCGGCCTTAGGCATGGTATAAATACCCCTCTTTACACCTTGGAGAGGGTTGGTTGTTTCATTTCTATCAATACACATTTCCTTATTTCTCTCTCTAAAGTGTTACAACCCTCCCTTTCTCTCTCTAGACTTTCTTTTTTTTATTTGTTAAGTGATTTGATAATCTACAATTGGTATCAGTCGCCATGGGGTGATATCGTGAGTTTGTGTGCGTTTATATCTTGTTTAGATTGTCCTTTTTAGTTGTCTTTTTGGTTTCGTCATTTGAAAATCAAAGCCCGGATTTTTTTGTTTAAAAGTGTTAAAGTTATGTTTTTAAGCAAGATCTAGGCCTAATATAATTAGTTGTGCAAGAAAAATCAAGGTAAAACGTCAAAAGGGGTGTGTTTTTGGTGATTTTTGTCGAAAAGATACGTTTTTTTGAAGCCAGCAAAACCTGTTTTGAAGCTAGCGATATGTATCTTTGAAGCTAGCGATTTATGTTCTCGGGCGAAACATGTATGCGAAATATGTTTGCACGTGAAATATGACAGGTTAAGTTCAAGCGATTTATGTCATTTCTAGGAAACGAAACTCTGCTTAATTTTTCTTAGGTCAAGCGAAATATGTCAAGCGAAATATGTATGTGATTTATGTTTTCATGCGATTTATGACACTCAGGATCCTCCTCATCCTCCTTTGGATCGGAGTCTGCAATGTATCTTGGTGAGTCAGTAGTAGGTAAGACAGCAACAGGCAGTGGCTGCTCCTCAGCGGGAAACACCTCATCCTCCGGTGGCATAAACTCCGGGTATACAGACTCAGGAACAAACTCTGGTAAAGGTGGGTACTCATGACCCGGCACATAATCAGGAGATGGTGGGGCCTGAAGATCGGCCTCCACATAAGGGTCCTCTAGCATCATGGGCAGTCCATCAACTCCCGAAGATCCTATGTCTGACAGATCCTCGAACGGACCGGATACCTCTGTGTAAGTGACTGTGGAATCCTCAGAATCCGACATGACCAAATCTGAAAATCAAAAGTAGCTTATATAAGTATTAATATAAGGCTCTTATTGTAATATACATACTATATTATAGACACGTATATCAATCATGAATGCATCTTGTCTAGCCAACTAATGCAACAAACGTATGTATGTCTCGTGAAAATCCCTTTTGTATGAATGCAATGTTTGAAAACGGTTATAGTCCAGCAAAAACATTTGACCTGGTTCGCTATAACCTTGGCTCTTGATACCAATTTGTAACACCCCCAAATTGGGTCGCAGTGGAATATGGGTCTGGGGATGGTACTTCATAGATCAATAGCACAAGATGTATATAAGAACGACTATTTAAAAGTCGTTTAAAACCGATACATTGGATTTAACAAATTGTTTGTTACATAAGCCCGAAGCTTTACTTGTTCGATGTTCAATATACAAAGATTCTAGTCCATAACAAATGTTTCCCCAAAATGTAATGCAACCAAATCTTTTATGCAAACGACATCTAAAATAACGACCACTAATGTATCCCTAGTCTTGCACCTCATTGATCTCCTGAGAAAACATTGCTTAGAACGTCAACAATAATTATGGTGAATCCATAGGTTTGTAAAATGTATAATGTAGGACCGCAAGATTTCCCCATGATAATGCAACAGATGCAAATATCATAAAATGTGATTACGTTTCCCTAAGCTCATGACACTGAAGCCCAACATGTATGAATTACAATATAAATTGCCAACATTTCCCGTGATGATGTTCTAACCCGCAACATCCCAAATCCGACATGATGTATGTCCGTTGTCCGGCAAACCGGCACAGTGAGCATGACTCACCCAGACGGGGATGTCAATACCAAATAGATCTATTTATAACATTCGCGCTCACAACAAGTGATTCACAGTTCATGATAATGGGCTCAGAGGGTTATCGATACTTAGGAAAACACGTAATCGTAATGTGAAATGTTCACTTGCGTCCAATTGTAAAACATGCATATGTTTCTCACCCTAAAACTTGTAAATCATTATAAATATAAAACGTGAGGCTATGAACTCACCTCAAGTGAGTGAATCAATAATGTAAATCAAATGCGTGAAAATGCGTCACAAATACGCCCGAATGCAACCTAATTGATTATAGGTCGTATGAGTACTAAGTACTTTGAATAACTAATGCCGTATATAATTCTATATAGCTACATCACCATCTAATTGAGTTTATGAAATCATATTTACTAAAGTAAAAAGTTTATAAAGAATTCTCTTGTAAAACGGCGTAACTTTATGTTTGAAAGTCTCTTTCTTACGTTTCTTATGTCACGCTTTCGTATTTAGACGAGTTATCAAATATTACATTTTCATATTAAGTCATAGGAACATAATTTTTATGTTCATACACTTTTATAAAAATTATTTTTATAAAATTAGTCGTGTAAACTTTTGTAAATGTCGTATTTTATTCGTTTTAACTCCGTTTTTAGTGATTCTTTCGAGCACGTCTTCGTAATTAATAGTTCTATCTAATTAATGATGTTTTCAAAATAAATATATCTGATGTGAACAGTAACTTTTATAAAAATATTTATTATCGTAAACTTGCGAAATTCATAACTCCTTCGTTATTGATCTAAAAATTATGATTCTTAATGTTTTTAGGAATCTAAAAAAGATAAGTACTATCTGAGAAAAATAACATTTTTTATATCAATGTGAAACTTAAAAGTTTTTTAAAAAATTTCTTTTATAAACGCCGTTTATTATCGCGTAAACTTGTAAATTCGTATCTCCTTCGTCTATAAATTGGTTTTTTCGTATTTTCGTTCCTTTTTGAATCTCATGAGATATAGTATTTTATAAAAAATATAATTTAATAACGTTAAAATCCGAATTTGATCGGACCTTTGAGAGTTTTTTGTTCGAAATACATGTTTAAACTTGATTTGTTGTAACTCTTCTAGTTTTAGTAACTTGGTAAAAGTCATTTCAACCTTAATGTCACATGTCTTACATTCTTAAGGTCATTAGTCCATGTTTTGTCCAAAGATTGTCCAAGAATAACAAGATCTATAAGTTTACATACTTATTTGTTCATGAACTTATATAACTACACTTTTTAGGTAACTAGTTTATATAAGCTTTTTATACATAAAACACACTTATATAATGCTTATATTTCCATTATAACATGTTCTTAACAACAATATAGCACATGAAAAAGTATATCATACCATGATCATAAGTAAAAATTCCATTTTTCATGTAAAAAGTTCCTTAGATGGTGATTAACTATACAAACATTAGCCTCCAACACTTTGAAAACCCTAAATCCAAGAAAACCCTAATCTTGCTTTTTTCTTTGATTAACCCTTGTAAACTCTAAACCAAGCCTTCAAACCTTCTTGGGATATCTTAGAAATGATGTAAGAATACTTTTATGTTTTGTAATTAAGATTGTATGAATTATTGGGTGGGTTTGTGGTTTGGCCGTGGGCTATGGTGAAACAAGAGAGAGTCTTTGTGTTGTTTCACCTTATTAAGGAAGATTATGTGTGTTTCATCTATCTAAGTGGATATGCTTATATTTTTACAAGACGTATTCAGAAGTGAAACCAATATGATAGTGTAAGTCTTAGGACTAGATGAAGATATCAAGGAGAATAATGAGGTGAAGGTAATACTAGTCATGTACTATGTATGTTGTGTCTAGATTTATACAAGACTTTAGCAAATAAAATGTGATATTTCTCTTGATCTTTTTCACCATATCCGGCCATAAGTGCTTATACATGAGATATTTTGTAATATTTTGAGTATTGGGTTGGTGGTTCCGTGAATGCCTAAACGTATTTTATCGCGAAACATAAACACTTTACGCAACCAATAAAAATAAAATGAACAAAGTTAATAATTATCCTCAAAATAATTATTTAACACTTGCTTGATGTAAACATTTAATTGTTTGATGCCCGTTTACATTGAACGATAATTTTTAGCTTACACGATTTAACTTAACGATTTCAATTTAAAAGCAAACGCGTACAATACTAAAAATAAATAGTGAATTTATTGAAGACGTACAATGACCCTAAAACACGGGGTGTTATAACACTAGTCTATCCAATGGTAGTAGGAGAAGATGGGCAGACTAGACCTACAAAATACTATGAACTCACTAAAGCACAACAACTTCAAGATGACTGTGATGTTCAAGCAACCAATACCATTCTTCACGGTCTTCCACCCGATGTGTACGCCCTTGTCAACCATCAAGAGGCAGCTAAGGACATTTGGGATAGAGTCAAACTACTAATGAAAGGTACTAAATTATCATATCAAGAACGTGAATGTAGATTGTACAAATTGTTCAATAAGTTTGCTTCCATTCAGGGTGAAACATTATATGAGTATTACTGGAGATTCTCTCAACTGATCAATGACATGCATACTATTAGGATGACAATGCAGCAAGTTCAAGTTAATACTAAGGTTCTGAATGCTCTTCCACCAGAATGGAGCAAGTTTGTCACTGATGTAAAGTTATCAAAGAGTTTGTATACCACCAATTATGATCAGTTGTATGCATACCTCAGTCAACATGAACGACATGTTAATGAAGTACGTATCATGCGTGAAAGATATCTAGATTGTCTTGCATTGGTAGCCAATTCTCAAACTCTATACAACCCCTCTCAGTCTCCACAACATCCAGGTTCTTCAATTCATCCATCCCCTCAACAATTCACACCAGTTTATGCAGTACCTATTCATCATCAACACCATCACACTTCAATCAATCCACTACAACAATCAGTTTCTCCACAACCATTCATATCTCTGTTAGTGACACAACAATCTCAAGCTGAATTTCCTCAATTGGACTCTGGTCTCGCTGTTCCTACATTTCAGCAAGGAGAGGATCCGATTGACTGTATAAACAAAGAAATGGCATTCCTATCTGATGTGGCATCAAGGTTTCCACCTTCAAATAATCAACTCAGAACGTCTTCCAATCCCAGAAATCAGGCAACCATTCAAGATGGTAGAGTCAAAATTCAACAAGTTCAAAGAAGATAAACTCAGAGTTTTGTTGGCACTGGAAACAGAGGAATTGCTACAACCTCAAGGGGAAACTATGCAGCTGGTCAAGCAAAGGTTGTGAAGTGTTATACTATCTAGGGGAAGGACACATGGTGAAACAGTGCACTCAGCCAAAGAGGCCAAGAAGTTCTGCATGGTTCAAGGAGAAGTTGATGTTAGTCGAAGCACAAGAAGCTGGTCAGATATTGGATGAAGAGCAACTTGCATTCATAGCAGACCCTAAAATAACAGAAGCTCAAGTTGCTCAGCAGACAATCCCTCAGAATTCAGCCTTTTAAACAGAAGATTTTGATGCTTATGACTCGGATTGTAATGATATATCCTCGGCTAAAGCGGTTCTGATGGCAAATCTTTCAAGCTGTGATTCAGATGTCCTCTCTGAGGTACCATACTCTGATACTTATCTGAATGATATGATTAATCAGGATGTGCAAGAGATGAGATGCCATATTCGAACAACACACATATAGTAGATTTTTTCCAGATAATGAAGATAACCAGTGATTGTAATATTATACCATACTCTCAAATCAGTCAAGAATCACAGATGTGGCGGGTATTCAAGGGGGGGGGGTACTAAACTAGATTCTTTTCTGCAACTAAATGATTTTGTTCTATCTTGGTTGAACAAATGACTGAGTCATGTAGCTATTTTCGATTAAGGAAAATCAGACAAATAAAATTGGTAAAAATGAATCCTTAACCGCTGAGCTTAAGAGATACAAAGAACGTGTCGCTATTTTTGAACAAAGACTTAGTATAGACTTGAACAAACGTGAAAAATTAATAGATTTCTCAAAAATGGATTGACTTCCATTTTCGAAATATTTAGAAATGCAAATTATGCAGCTTTTCAGTAGAGAAATTCGATACACTTAAAGAGACTCTTATCATTCTAATCAGTCACGGAAATAGAAATCTTTATCAACAACATTAACTGTTTTCAAAATAGAATGTAAAGAAAAAGAATCTAAATACATGGACAAGGAAATTGTTTTGGAAAATCAAAATAAAGAACTGGAAAATATTCTTTGTAAGTTGTATCGATCTACGCAAGCAATGCATATGCTAACAAAACCACAAGTTTTTTACGATAACAACTCATAAACAAGCCTCTTGTTATCAAAATCCCGTGTCCATCTAAAAAAAAGCTCATAGAAATTAAAACCAGCCTTATAGTGATGGTAACGTGTTATTGCTGAAGGAACATGATGTTATTTTCTGTGATTGAATGATAAGATGACCTTGATTTTGGAAGAAAGAGTCGATCAACGATGCTTGATAAACAAAATGATCCAATTTCAATAAAATAGAAAATTAATATTTCTCCAATTGATTATTCAAAGTTAAATAAAATAAAATAAGATTTTAGTAAACATTTTGTTACTAAAAAAGAATTGTCTGCAGAATAAGCTTTCTGGTTAAAACATTTAAATTATAATCCTCATATCTGTTAAGTCACATACACCTGTTAGAATTGAATCTCCTAGTGAACTTCCTAAGGTAAGTTTGGTAAATGAAAGTCTTAAAAAGCTAAAATATCATCTCGCCAGTTTTGACAAGGTCGTGAAAAAGAGAACCACATCTGATGCTATATCGGCAGGTGCGTGGGGTTTTAAACATACAAAAGCTTGTTTTGTAACTGAAATAATTCCATTTTTAAAAGTTTTAAAAGACACATTTAATGCGTTTGATAAAACTCTTCTAGATGAAATTACTGAAGTTCAAACTGTTTTTAACCAAATGGAAGCTGTTGTTGATCAGTGTTCTGTAGACAAAAACGCTCTTGAAATTCAAATCAAACAACTTAGTATTGATAATGATCAACTCTTGAACCAAATCATGTCTCAAGAAATTATGCATATTGCTGTGAATTCTGTTGATATTTTTAATGTCAATAAGTCATGTGTGGATGAATGCAATAAGTGTCTGGAACTTGAGACTGAGCTTCTCAAAAAGAAAGACTTCATTGAAAAAGATGTTTATGATAAACTTGTTAAAAGTTATTCAACACTAGAAAAGCATTGCATTTCCTTAGAATTAGCAACTCAACTTAATAAAGAATTTTTCAAAATGACAATTCTGGTGAAAACCAAAATGCTCCTACATTTAATCAATTATTTGAAATAAATGAATTGAAAGCTCAGTCACAAGAGAAGGACACGGTCATAAGAAAGTTGAAGGATAGGATTAAATCTTTGAGTGGAAAAGATAGTGTGGAAAATGTAAAGAAAGACATTGATGAGATTGAAATAATAAACATTGAGTTGGAGCATAGTGTGGCAAAATTACTTTTTGAAAATGAAAATTTAAGAAAAGAACGAGAGCATTTGAAATAAATTTACAAAGACCAATTTGACTCAATTAAAAAGACACGTGTTTGATCCAAAGAACATAGTGACTCTCTAATTGCTTAAATCAATGCAAAGTCTGTTGAAAATTCAGATTTAAATGCTCAGCTTCAAGAAAAGGTTTTTGCTATTGCAGCATGGAAAAATGAAGTAAGGAAACTTAAAGGAAAAAATGTTGTTGATACTGCTGTTTCAACACCTATTGCCACCACTATTGCTTCAGGAATGTTCAAGCTAGACATCGAACCTATTTCTCATAGACTTAAAAAGAATAGGGATGCCCATGAGGATTATCTTAAGAAGACCATAGAAAATACTAACACCATACGTGGACTTGTAGAACGCGCTAGAAAACAGAATCCTAGTGAATCTCTCTTAGACTCTGCTTGCAGGTATACAAAACACGTTCAGGAATTGTTAGTCTATGTCTCTAAGACATGCCCTAGTTTAATGAAACCTTGTAAGAAATTAGTTGTGGTCACACCAATGAACAAGGACAAGAAAGTTAGGTTTGTCAAACCTGTTACATCTTCAAGCAACATTCCTAAGCAGACTGATTCTCTTAAAACCAAAGATTCTAACAAGCCTTTGTTGACTTCTACTGGAGTAAACACTACTACTAGTGCTAGCGGATCAAAGCCTGCAAGCACTACAAAGAAAAATAGGATCACGCGACCACTAAGTAGCAATCAGAAGAATAAAGTAGAACACCCTAGGAAAGTTAAATCTAGTTTGAATAAGACGAATTCTGTTTCTGAACCTATCTGTAATGCACTTGTTAAGCATTCTGTGAGAAATGCTAAATTTGAATCTATTTGTGCTATCTATAACAAATGTTTGTTTGATGCTAATCATGATATGTGTCTTATTGATTATGTTAATGATGTAAATGTGCGTTCTAAATCTAAATCCAAAAGAAATAAAATGAGAAAAGTATGGAAACCTACAGGTAAGGTGTTTCCTGAAATTGGATATAGTTGGAAACCTACTGGAAGAATATTCACTATAGATGGAAATAGGTGCCCTTTAACTATGATTACCTCCACTAAAGAAGTGACACTTAAGGAATCCACTATAACACCAGTAATCACACCATCCCCAGAACTTAAGGTATACAGCAGGAAACCAAAAGCATCAAGATCTGTAGGTCCAGTAGCAATGTTAAGATTGTAGAATCTAAGACTTCTAACACTAAGGAACCCAAACAATTTTGGGGATCTACTGTTTCCAAAGTTCCATCTTCTTCTCTTATTGATTATAGGTTGTCCAAATTGTTCTGTGGTATCTGGACTCCGTAAGCATATGACCAAAAATCGCTCTCAACTCATCAGCTTCGTCAGTAAATTTTTAGGTACCGTCAGATTTAGGAATGCTCATATTGTTAAGATAATGGGTTATGGAGACTATCAAATAGGAAGTGTTACAATATCTCATGTTTACTATGTGGAAGGATTAAGATACAACTTATTCTTTATGGGATAATTTTGTGATTCTGATCTCAAAGTAGTTTTTCGCAAACACACCTACTTCATTTATGACTTAGAAGGTGTTGATCTACTCAAGGGATCAAAGGGTTCTAACTTATACACTTTATCTAGAGGAAAAGTTTTTGCTATCCTCTCCTATATGTCTCTTGTCTAAGGCCTTAAAGACCAACTCTTGGTCATGGCATCGAAGATTATCTCATTTAAATTTTGATTATATCACTTCTCTTGCCAAACAAGGTCTCGTTCGAGGACTTCCAAAACTAAAGTGTTAGAAGGATCACTTGTGCTCTGCCTGTGCTCTTGGTAAAAGTAAAAAAACACTCCCACAAACCCAAAGCTAAAGACTCCATTCAAGAAAAATTCTATCTGTTGCATATGGATCTTTACGGGCCAATGAGGATTCAAAGTATCAATAGGAGAAAATATATACTGGTTATCATTGATGATTATTCTCGATTTACATGGGTGAAATTTCTACAATTGAAGGATGAAGTTCCAGAGTTCATGTAGGAACTTGGATATCATAACACAATGAAGATGGTTAGGGTTAGCCGAATTCTAAAGAGAGAAAGACTAGGGAGAAAAACTTCTATTGAGAGAAAATGAATGCTTGTATTATGAAAATGACCAACCACCTCTTCTATGGGATGGAAGAGGTATTTATAGTGTGTTACGAACTGGCCCTATGGCTTTGGTATGGGCTTATACGTGTGGGTTTATACCCGGCCTATTATCGTATGTCATACGTTACATATTAAACTATGATCTATAATAAACTATAAAACACACAGGGTGACCGAGTCTTTTTCTTAAATCTAACAATCTTCCCCTAAGGGAGGTCACCCTAGAAAATACTAACTTAAACTTAGCAATCTTCTTAATGATCTTGTGTTTCAGCTCGTAGTCTTTGATTCTTCATTTGATATCTTGTACTTTGATGAAGTGATCATTGATCTTTAATCTAGAGCTTGTTCCTTAGCTCGACTTGTGTGTGATCTTGAGCTTATTTGAGATCATCAGCCAAATGTAATCTCTAATCATCATCTCGTGATCTTTCACCATCTTGTGATCTTGTGACTTCTGGACTGACATGCTTATACCTTTCTTGATCTTGAAAGTTGTTCTTGAAGTTCTTTAACTTTAACACTTGGTCACTTCAAGATGGACTTGTAGTATTAGAGTAGCGGAAGCCTTGGAACATTTACTTGAGCTTTCATGAAGTCTTAAGATGTGTCAGTAGAGTATGAGCATGTGGTTATGAATCTAACTCATCTTCGGCTACCAGCTGCTACTGTTAGGAATACCTGCAGGTTTACGTTAGTAATAAACAAAAGAGTATTTGTTCACTTTCGTCGAATACGGTTGAAATATTCCCTGTTAATTAGTATAAATGTTGCTTGTGATCAGGTAGAATTCCAAAGAATCTCCTTGACAGGGTTTCGTAGTTGTACTAGCCGTTCTCAATACTGGAGCGTCTCAAAGCAGACAACACAGTATGAATGAATCAGCGAGTTACTATCTTACTAATTGAAGAGAAATTTGATTTGAAAATCAGTTGATGTGTCACTTGTAAAAGTGTTTTTGTAATACATCCAGAGTTTTAAGCGTTTATCAAAATTCATCAACCGTTAATTTATAAAGTGGACCGAATCGATATCCAGTGTCACAAGTTTGATCCATTCAGGATCTCACAAGTCACATACCTAGAGCTTGTTTGATGTTGGCTCTAGCAGGATTTCCATCTTCATTGTGAATACTTAAGTATCACTTAGATGTTCTCGCAATACCACAAGGATAATGCGTAAGACTCTGAAGATATTCCTTGTTTTCATAGTGTGTAAAAGACAAGTATATTGGAATAGTGTCCTAATGAGATTTATGGGTGATCTCTTGGCTCTAGACTCAATAGTGCGTTTTGGTTTTAGTGATCGGAGGCTGGATCAGACTGCCTCTTTTTTAATATCAACTAACTCGAAGTGAGAAAGTCAATAGAAATGCGTTAATCTCCGTGAGAAATGAAACAAGAGTCTATTGAGAGACCTTAAGTGGCTAGGGAGGGTTGTGCATTGCGTCACTAGGTCCATGATGACTATCTTCAATACCAGACAACATCTTAGTGTTTCTGATAGTTTATGCATTGACCCGGTTTCTGCCAAAGTGTATGGAGGGCTTCTTTCTTTTCACCATTTATCCTTGCAATTCTTTTTCATTCTTCAACCCCTTTAGTGCTTACCGAGACTTTATGACTAGTACCTTATTGGGTTTATTCCAGTACTAGTTCCATCTCAGTCGGCATTATTCCCTTATTCTTACTTTTGCTCCTTTTTTATATCATACCTAAGGACTTCTACACTCACTAGTAGATTTTCCCTGGGTAGATCCCTCTGGTTATGGCTGGATCATGGGAACGAATACCTAACCTTACCAACCTTATAACTCAGATAAAATTAAATGCATGGTCGGTCTTTTGGTACTGTTCATCGTGCCGTAAAACAATGAAACGCTCTCCCCTCAACATGTGCATCGATATACGAAAATGTTTAGCACATGGAGGATGGGGTACACACATGAGTCTATAAAATCACATTTTTATTAGTTTTTATATTTTAATCACATTTTCTTCCCTTATCAAAAATTTCAAACCCATTGATATTTTGGATATTAATTGATTTAAATATTTGAAAAAAACTAGGAGAAAAATGTGCCGATTATTCACACGCCGATTAGGGAACATATTAATGCTCCCCTCAATCTATGAGGGTATGTGTGAGTGTCAAGTATAATAATTTTGAAAGATTTTGAGTTTAACGAGAAACTCATGAAAAAATTATACATTGACACGTACCACCTAACGATACACTACATAATAATGTACAAGATATATTATACGATATAAGACGATATTGACCTAATTATCAGAATGATGAAATCATTCTGTTCTCTGGATGAGTCTGTAGTCAACATCTCTTAACCTTCCACTAACAAAGCTTTTAAGACTCCTGAACATTCTCCTGGTCTTAAGCCTTCTCTCAATAAGCTTGATAAATTCTTGACTCCTCCTTTTATTATCCTCAGACCAAATCATATGCTCCATGCCAGGGTTGAACTTGAACAACACATAGTCTTTGACCATGAAATCTAGCTTTTCTAGAATTCTCGTCGACGTGCCATCGCTGAACTTGTGCACTTCAGTCTCTGATAAGTGCTTAATTACACATATCTTTTACCTCTAAAAACGAGCTTAAATGACCAAAAACAGACAAAAACTGCCAAATATATGTTTGTTTTGCATTTGTATTGTGCAGGAAGTGGATATCATCAAAAAGACAGAAAGCCAAGCCAAAATGACAAAACTGAGCATGGAATGGAAAAGACTGTGCAAAATCAAGGCCAAAGTCCAAAAATGCCAAAGTCAGAGTTAATACAGAAGAATCAGCAGTCAAACCGGAGCCGGAACTGAAGAATACTATTGAATGCAATCTTTACCCATCTGATGGCCGAAACCCAACAGGTAGAATTAAGAAGACTGTGAAACCAATGGTCCTCTCATCAATTTCAACACCCATTTGTGTGCATTGACAAAGACTGTGAAGACTGGAAGGCCCAATCCTACCCATTTACACCCATCTCTCCATTGAACACACAAACCACTCATAACCTATTGGGCTTGAAAAAGCCCAATAACCAAGCAAACCTTATGGGCCCAAACCCAAACTCATTGGCACAGATACAAGCCCAAGCCCAACTAAACCCACAATCCTTTTTATAAAACATAAGGACCAAGAAATGTAAATTTTAAAACTTTGTTTTATAATTAAAAATAACATATAAAGAAAGGGCAAAAAATGCCAGTTATAAAAGTTGTTTTATAAAGGAAAATAGAAAAATACAAACACAAGGGCCATTTTTGCAAATCCAAAACCTCATTTATTCTTTTAAGGTATAAACACAGGAACCAATTTTGCAATTGTCCTAAACTCTTTTTGCTTTAGTTATAAAAACCAAGGTACCAAACTGCACTTTCTAAACTTGTGTATATCTGTAAATTCGCAAAAAGAAATGAAAAGAGAGAAAGAGTTGAGGGACTCTTTTTGCCTCTTCCCCAAACTTTATGTTTAAACCTGCGAACCACCCCTGTACATACCCCGTACCCGCCAAAATCAAACCACCCCCTTTCCCACGGTTTTCTTGCAAAACCACTATCCCAAGTACCCTCACAGCTCACCCCTCACCTTTTCCCACCTTACCCTGCCCTTATATCCCCTTCCACTTGGAAAACACTCAACCCCGTACCCCCCTTCAATGGTGAGATGATCTATAAGGCCAATGGAGGGCTAGGATTGCCTTGGGGGCATTACACTCTCACAACAAACACAGCCCAAGTCATTTGGACTTCTATAAAAGAGCCAAGACCAAGCCGAAGTCATACACACCATTTTTTTTATGTTTTTAGCTAAATTTTAATTCTAAGCCTTTCTTTTAAGCATTTAAAGTGTAATTCAGTTTATTTGAAGCTTATATTGTAATACTTTCAGTTTGAATAGAAGTTAAGAGTGTTTGAGAAAATTGCTATTGTCGAAATTTCAAGCATCATTTAAGCTGTTTAATTCTGTTTAACTTGTTTAAACATGTGTTAAAAGTTATTAAAACTCACTTGTAATCACTTATCTCAGCTTTATTTCACCAAAAATCAGTTAAAAATCGATTTTTATAAAATAAGGGGGTGTTTGGTTTAACCTGAAAATGGGTCATATGGGTGTTGTTGTGGGTCAAGCTCACTCAGCCAACTTTGGCTGAGTGTGTAGGCTTTATTAAGCCTCTTTGATCACCACTTTTAGTTTAAAAATAAGTTTTTAAGTTTCTTTTGGTTTCTGTCAAAATTTGAATAAGCCAATTCAAGCTAAACCACTTAAGCTGCTTATGCAGCTTAAGCACACTTTTGTTGTGCTCTTTGTGGTTGTTTCTAGCCAGTTTACTCAACTCCTTGTTCTGTCCCTTTGGTTTGACCAAGTATGAGTCAAAGTGTACTTTGCATGATCTTTGAAAACCCTCAACTTTTAGCCCAAAAATCAGCAGCTTTTTCTTAACTCTAATGGCTCAAATTTTGAAAATAAGCTCATTTGCCTCACTTATTAATCTGTTTTGGGTTTGTTTTGGCTAAAAAGCTCTTAAGAGCTTATTTCATAAGCCCAAAAAGCCTTTAAGCTCACTGCATTGCCCTCCCCTGGTGCTGAGCACCTAATTTCACCCCTTTTATCTAGCTTATTTTGTATTAAGCCCTGAGTTATTTTAGCTTTTATCCATAGCTTATTACTAGTTCTTTAAATCCCCAAAACCTTATAGCTTATCTCTCTTTCTAGGTTAGTTTAATTTAAGCTTAAAGTTACCTTTTTTCTGTTTTCTTTTATAAGCTGTTAACATAGCTTAAGTTATTTCCAGCTTATTTTAGGGCTTATTAGATTCCCCTAGCTTATATTTAGGGTACCCTTAGGCCTAGTAGCTTATTCCATTAGTTTCTAGCTTATTTTGCAGCTTAAAATCTCAAAAAGAAAGAAAAATAAGCCTATAAGCTTATTCAGCTTTTGCAGTCCAAAAGCTCAAGTTTTTAGCTTATTTAGTGAGTAAAAAGCATAAGTGATTTTACAAAAGTTACTCCCCTTGAGCCCCTTTACAACTTTGCTTCTTTTGCTTTTTGATAATAAGCTGTTTGGACCCACCTTGTAATCGGGGTCCACTTCAGGGACCAATTGTGTAATTTTCTCTTTTGTAGTTACCTCTGTTAGTCCCTGTGGTTAGTTAGCCTGTTACCCCGTTTGTCCTTGTGTCCTTTTCACTGTTAGTCCCTTAGGTTAACTTTAGTTAGTTTATTTAATTTAATTAATATAAATTAGGTTTAAGTTTAATTAGTTTAATTACTTTTTATATAATCAGTAAAATTTGGGCATTTTTATATTTTTAGAATTGTTAACTTTTTCTTTATTTAATTTTATTTTTTCAGAATTTTTATAACTTTTATTTTTTGTCTTTTTCTATTTTCTTAAGTTTAATTAGTTATTAATCTTTAAAAATTCATAAAAAATCCAAAAATTAATAAAAAAATATTTTTCTTTTTTATAAAATTTTCTTTTGTCATTTAGTGTCTAGGAAAAATATAAAATTTAGTATAGGCCTTATTTTTCTTAAATTTCAGTCTTAGACCCGTTTTACCGGGTGCGTTTTACCGTTTCTTTTCGTTTTACATTCAAACGACCTCCGTTTTAGTTCTAGTTTTCTTTATTTTTCAAATTAAGTTAATTAGAATTTAATTTTGATTTTTAATTTAATTTAGCATTTATTTTCTTAATTTTTAATATTTAGGTTTCCCGATACCTAAATCTGTTCCCCGTATTTTAGTATAGATTTCAATTTTCACGGATTTTCCCTAGACTAATTTTTGTTTCCCGTAGTTTTAAGATCCCATTTCCTTATATTCTATTCTCCCGTAGATTAAATTAAGTTTTATTTAATTAATTTTAGTTGTAATTATATCAGTGTTTCCATCATATATTCTCCATCATTCAATTTCTCATCAAACCAGGATTACTTTCAATTGCAGCCTCGTTGGGACATACGACCCGGGAATATCTCTTCCGGAATCTTTTTATAATTGATTCTTTCTTGTGTATTTTATCCTTTTGTGGAATTTGACCTTTTGCCTTGGTCAAGGGCATTCGGTTAGAATCTGCATTAGGGTTGCTATATAAGTGTGTACTATATCACGAATCACTAACATAAATGTTGTAATTGTAAATTGTAGCATCAAGATGACCTTATAGCATCTACTATGGTGATTTGTGAAAAGGTTTATAAAAGTTTGAAGAGGTCCGAAAATGTATAAACCATAGTGGACATATGTTTCAATCATACGTGGCATGAATAGGTATAGAATTCTAAAAAGGTCCAAAATTCAAGTCAACTGAAGTGTTGAGTGTATTTTGGGATATGAGAAAGTTTTATGAATAGGCTTATCCATATTGAAAATAGGTTTATAATATGAAAATGTTATAAATTAATGGAGTTTTAATTGTATAAACCTTTTAATAGGTACACCATAGTGAATGCCCATGGTAAATAGTTCATAATGATTTTAGAATATTATCGTGGTTATGATTTTAGTTAGACTTTGATAAAAAGTGTGATTAAAGAAAGTTAATAACTTAATACTCCTTATGTCCTGATTGTGTAAATATGGGCACGACCAGGCTTCGATGGTGATCGTAGAATTTGATGGTGAATGTTGGACTGCCAAGCCGTAGACAACATGTGACAAAACAAATTCAAACACTACGTTAAGTGAAGCGCATGAGGTGTCCCTGCGAATCACCTCCGACGTGAGAGTAAGTATGTGCTTTTGGGAGTAATAAGTATGAGTAAAGTATGTAGGTAAGTGTTGAGAGCGTAAACAAACTTGAGGTACATGTCCATCTATTTATAGGTGATGCAAATAGGCTAGAACATAGTACTGCACATAAGCCGGTGATCGTGGAGGTGTCCCATGATTTTAAGGGATTACAGGGTTAGTGTACCACGATCTCTACCTTGGCGGGAAAGCCTTGGTAGAGAGGAAGAACGTGGGTTTTGACTTGACCAAGTCTGACCTCTGCCCTAGTTTTATCGAATACCACACCGCAAAGGGTGTGGGGCTTCGCGTGGCGGATTCCCATATTGGTAACCATCGCGAAGATGATTTTACACCACTAGAAACTATTCGAAGGATTCTAGGTATAACTGCAGTAGATCCATTTCGAGCTTGAAAGGGAGGCCTTTGATCCGGAGGGGAGGGTACGTCATCAAGCCCCCCAGTCGAATGTGAACTATACATCTATGGATGCATTGCATTCGACTTCATATCATAACACTATCGAAGCCTTTAACTCGAAGCTCGATTATTAAGCTAGTGCTATACGCATTTAATGCTAATCCCACTTGATAGGGAGTTAGTTGAGGCTTAAAGTGGATTAATACTGAACAGTCGCGCCTCGGTCAACATGATAGTCAAATCACGCCCTATCTAAGTTTGAAATCCGGATGACTTATAATCCCTAAATGTGTACGATTGTAAAGTAAACTTCTTCCTTATAAATACTCAGATTAAAAACCTACCATCTTTTTTAACTCCTCCAGCTTTTTGTTCCATAGTCTCCGCCTTGCTCAAGCATAAAAAAGGTAAGATTATCGTTCTTTTCCTCTTCACTATGAGTGCAAAAAATATTATTCACACACAGACATGCGTTCTCACAAAGGAAGAGCTTTCCGAGTTTCTTTCTATTTACCCCGTTCCTTCTGAGTATAAAGTGTTGCTTCCTAAATGTAACCAAACCATATTTGACGCCCTGGATGGGTATGTTGGTTTGTATACTCACTGTTTTAGCCTCGCAAATCTTAGGTTTCCTCTCCCTAAGTTCTTTTGTGAAGTTTTACAGTACTTTCATGTGCATTTGTCTAGACTCAACCTGTTTGGCTGTGTCAAGCTTACTACCTTTGATGTTATGTGCAAAGCGTATGGTTGTAAGCCACGAGTTGATATTTTTAGGGGTTTTGTTGGGATTAAAAGCTTCTTAATTCAGTTTGGAAGTAACTGCTACTAAGGTTCGAGTTAATACTGCTAGTATAAAAGTTACTACTGTTAGTATAACTTAGTATTGCTAGTGTATGTTAGTACTCTTAAGTAAAGTTACAACTGTTAGCATAAGTTGGTACTGCTAGTGTAACTTAGTACTGCTGATGAAGAATGAAGAAAATATTCTAAGTAGTTACTACTGCTTATACACAGTTAGTGCTGTAGTAATAAAAGTTAATGATGCTGCGTACAACTGCTGAAAGATTACAACTGCTAGAAGAGTTTATACTGTCAGATGGATAAAGATGAAGAATGCTTATCAAGATTACTTACGGGATAAGTATGAGATATTTTTGTAAAAGATATGTATATCTTATTAAGTTAGAAGATTTGTAGTTATCTTGTAAAGGACTCCTTGGTGTATAAAAGGAGATCCTAGGTTATGGTTATGGATATACACATACAGACACATATACATTCATACGTTTTTGATATATAGCTTCAAGGTTGTAAACCCTAGTACTACACAGAGTACTCGTATTATTGATAATAATAATATTAGAGTTTTTTTAGTAATATCATTGTTCATACAGTTTACTATTTCATTAATATTCTTCTAAGTATTAAAGAGTAGATTCCACATACTCTTTAGTATTTACAAAGTTTCTACCATAGTTTTTTTGGATTTATCCAAAGTAACTTAACCTTTACAAGCTAAAGAATCGATCTTAAGTTGGGATCAACAAGTGGAATCAGAGCTTGTGTTCTGAAACTTTGATCATATTCTCAAACAAGGTGAATATGATAATACTTTTAAGTACAAGACTATGCTCTATGGGATATCATAGAGAATGGAAACTTATTCAAACCAGTAGCTCAAACAACAACAAATGTTGGTGGTACCTCAACTTTACTAATACCAGGTCATGTAACTACTTAAGAAAAGGCTCAAAATAAGAATGATGTGAAGGCAAGACGTATGTTACTTATGGCACTTCCTAATGAACATCTAATGACATTTAATCAGTACAAGGATGCTAAGACTTTGTTTGCTGTTATACAAACAAGATTTGGTGGTAATGAAGCCACAAAGAAGACTCAAAAGACTCTTCTGAAGCAAATGTATGAGAACTTTAGTGCTCCAAGCACAAAGTCTCTTGACTCTATTTTTAACAGGCTTTAGAAGATTGTAAGTCAGTTAGCTATCCTGGGTGAAAATATATCACAAGAAGATCTCAATTTGAAATTTTTGAGAAGTCTGCCTTATGAGTGAAATACTCATGTTGTGGTCTGGAGGAATAAACCTGATCTAGACACAATGAGCTTTGATGATCTCTACAATAATTTCAAGATTTTTAAACAAGAGGTTAAAGGAACTGCAAACTCAAGCTCAAGCACAGTTCTCAGAATATAGATTTTGTGTCAAGCACTGCTAACACCCAAGTTAGCCCTGCTAGCACTCAAGTTAGTACTGTTAACTTAAGTGATGACACTGTTTATGCATTTTTGGCCAGTCAACCAAACGGGTCTTAACTTGTATATGAGGACCTTGAACAAATACATGAAGATGACATAGAAGAGATGGATTTGAAGTGGTAGTTAGCATTTCTAAGCATGAGGACAAGAAGGGTTTTCCAAAAAACTGGTAGAAAGATCACTATCAATGGAAGTGACACAGCTGGATATGACAAATCCAAGGTGGAGTGTTTCTACTGCCATAAGATGGGA
>BQNB010015248.1:3140-73601 GCA_026074375.1 Tanacetum coccineum | reverse complement strand
AAACTAGCCATAAGATATTAAATTGGCATAGACGTCTAGGGAAACGCGAGTGTGTAGAAAGGATACCATCGGTAACAGTCCTCATACTACCTTAGCCCTAATATGGTTGATCCATCTTAAGATATTTCAATTGCATTTAATATACTCTTAGGGACCTTATAATAGACTTCATACTACCTTACTTGTGCGTTGCCTTAACGGAATATTAAATAGACGGCGGGTTCGTGTAATTCGTTCATGACTTAGGAAATACTTACACAGATCATCACGAGTGTGACAAAGCAACAAGATTAGGAGAAGAAATTTTTAGGAGTAATGCATGATTAAGTAAATACGTTCGTTTATCATATAGTTATTACCAATTACTTTAGATTTATTTTATTATTATTAGTTTAATTAGTAAAAACAAACCAACCTCTCAAACCATATGATTTTACCTGCTTTCTATAAAATAAAAATACAAAAAGAATCTTCTCTCAACCCCGTAGACCTCTGTTAGATCTCGATCGAGCCTTCCCAACCTATTCCCTTAGAGAATGATAACAACCCCCGAGTCTTGCCTATACTACACTACAACGATTAGGTGCACTGCCTAGGGAGTTATAAAACTTCTTGTTGAAGTCTAACGACAACCGCATCAAGTTTTTGGCACCGCTGCGTGGGGAATAGTTAGGTTTCGACCATTGTTTAACTTAGGTCTACTCGCTTGATTCCTATCAAGTGAGATTTTTATTTTCAGTATATTATCTTTCTTATAATTTATCTTTTCTTTGGGTTATTTGTTTCGTAATCCATTTTTGTTGACCTCTATGGGATACGAAAATCTTATCCGTACTCTTGGAGATTACTCCAAATCTAGCCATGAGGGCAATAGGAACACCATTGAGCTCCCCAAAAGGAACAATGTGGTGCCTCTTCGATCCGACACCATTCGGTTAGTGCAAAATGGATGCTCATTCCACAGACTTCGGTCCGAGGATCCAAACCAACATCTCAAGGAGTTCTTAAAACGTGTAGACTCACTTGACCTTGATGTTTCAAATAAGGAAAGAACGCACATGCATTTATTTCAATTTTCCTTTCACGATCAAGCTAGCAATTGGCTTGAACATCTTCCAGCAGGATCCGTCTCCACATAGGAGGATCTTACTACTCATTTCCTTGCTCAATTCTTTCCATTGAGAAGGACCGCAAAACTCCATAATGACATCATGATGTTCCAACAACATCCAGGAGAGTCTCTTTCTAAAGCATAGACTCGTTTTAGGAATTACTCCAAAACGTCCCTCATCATGGCATCGATCTTTGGCTCCAAGTCCAAATCTTTTATGACCATGTCAATCCCGCCACAAGACGAACCATCGATCAATCAGCCGGTGGTAAGCTTTGTGACAAAAAAGCCAAAGAATCATGGGCTCTATTAGAGGACCTTGCCCTCTATGACAACGAAAAGTTGGAACGGCCCAAGGGACTTCGCTAAACCGGTCAAGACAATATCTTTACCTCAAGATGTCTCGAGTATATCCGACCGTCGTCTCATCGAGCTTGAAAATCAAGTCCAACGCTTGATGGAAGCTCATCTTGCTCCTAAGCAACCTATTCAAGTAAACAAAATTACTTCTTCATGTGAGATCTATAGTGGTCCCCATGACACTCAGTACTGCATGGAAAATCCTGCGCAAGCTTTTGTCGATTATGCATCCTCGCGTACCGACGAAGTGGGAGGCAAGCGGTACACTTTTAAACCTAAGAGAAACAACCTTAGTGACACTTATAATCCGTCATGGAAAATTCACCCAAACCTTAGGTGGAGACAACCCTAAAGTTCTCAAAATAATTTTTCAAACCCACCTAACCGGTTCCAACCCAAAGGTTCGACCCCAAACCGCTCTTTCAACAACAATCCTCAAAACCTCAACAACCAATTGAACCTAGAAAGATTGGTGTCCAACTTCATGGCATCTCAAGATGCTAGATTGTCTAAGATTGAAGCCGATTTCAAACAACAACAAAGTGAGATGACCAACAAAATCGACACAGTCTTGAAGGCCATCACCGATCGAACAGGAGCACTTCCTAGCAACACGGTTAAGAACCCAAAACTTAATGTTAATTCTACGTCTCTAATTTTGTCTGCTCGTTCTTACCCAGCAGAAGACCCTCAATGCTCAACTCGAATCCATAGTTCGATCAACGCTATACGCTATCACGATATGTCCTGGGGAGTGAAGTTGTTTAATCTTTACTTTTATTTAATATTTTGGTTTTAACACTAATTAACTTAACTCCTAGAATTAGTGTAATTTAGATTAGTTTAAACTTCGTGTTCTTAGTTTAGTTTTTGTGTGTGATTGATTTTGTATGTTTGATTTATTTTCTGCATTGTATATTTTGCATATTTGTGTGTTTGTATGTTTTTCTGTATTGTTAAAGTCTGCTGTAATTTTCTATGTCGAAAACTCAATACAATGTATCCTGGTTTTAATACGGCGTATCGACTTCCTGTACAGTTTCTTTTTTGTTTTTTACTAACCACAAAATACCCGAGATAGGTTTGCATGGTTTTCTTATATCATTGGGTTTTTATTATATTCTTACACATGACTCAATGGAAAGAAATTTGACCAATCTGTTGGTGGTAGTATCATATAATCTAGAAATCATTTAGTGTGTGTTGTAGTATGGACTTAGCGTATTTAGACGCATATTACAACACACATTCTTGCTATACAATCAACCATGCAAGAATCATCTAAATATACCACTCCAACCCCACCGGATCAAATATTATTAAGGGCGAGTTATCTCGTTCTAATTATTTTACTTTACCGTTTTTATCTAGTTATGTTTTATACAATGAGGGTGTTGTTATATTTAAGTGGGAGAGGAGAATTAGAACAGCTACCCTTTGTCTTTTACTATTTTAATCACATTAATCCATGCTTAAAATTTATAACAACAAATGCCTTAAATTTAAACAAATTTAGCATACTTTTGTGAAATTTCCTAGTTACTATAACCTGCACACAATAAACCCATTCTTAATTAGATATGCTTGCAGGATTCAGCCTTTATCTGTTTCTAAATATTTACCAAAGTCCCACAAAATAATGAGTGTGCCGGTGACTGTTTAGCTAGACTCATTTTAGAACTTAAGTCTTGGCTATATCTATTCGAGACCATAATAATGAGTAACTATGGAATGTTAGATTGCCAACAGTTAAGTCAACTTGTTTTTTTTTAAATGTGTAATTTGTTTAGGATATCTTACACCCTTAATAAAGCCTATATATTGTCTTATGCTTATATAACTAACCACAACCGGCTTAGTGTAACCCATTCGTATAAACCCTATGTTTTTGCTTTACTCTAATTTTAAGAGTTAGATTCCACTAGAAAAACACTTGTTTAACACATTCTTGTTCTCAACCACACTATTATTTTGTTTTGTATACACCTTTACACCTTAGCCCCTAACCCTTCTTTGATTAAGTCATTTATATCAGTTGCCTAGTTCGCTTTAGTGTCAAAGTATGTATTGCCTGTCTCCTGAGTTTATTTTTTATCTTCTAGTATGGTTGTGCAAGAAGAAATATGTACATTGACAATGGAATGTAAAAGTAGCTTATTAAACGCATGTTATTTTTACTATTTTCATAAAGTTTATTAGATTGAACGCACCCTTTTTTGCCAGACTTCTTTTAATTTTTTTGACCAATAATTAAAAAATCTTAAATTTGACCAAGAATTAAAAACTTTGCAGAAACGCAAGACCGGGAATGACCTTGTGTCATTCCTTAATATACTTTTTAAAATACATTACAATTAGACCCTTGAAAGTTTCATTATCATAAAGTAGACTTTATAAGCTTTCCAACGATATAAAGAACTCATTCTAACTCCTTACGGTTTGGTTTTCCCGGAAAATACAAAATTCCAAAAACTGCAGACCCATCCAGTCGCCCGACTGGATGTTCAGCCACCCGACTTCTCACCAGCCTCCCGACATGGTAATCCAGCCGCCCGACTGGAAGGATCTGGTCACCCAACGTAATTTTATGACTCTTTTTCCGAAAACTAACTTCTCAGACTCGAAAGTACAGGAAACTTTCCAGAACTTACTAATACATTATAATACGTCATTTTCATCAACATTTATAGTCTAAATGACCCAAAAACATATACCTTACGGGGTTTTTCCAAACACCTGTTTTGACCCATTTTTCATTCTTCTTTTGACCCATTTGCATACCTTTATATACAAGACCATACAAAAGACTTTTACTCATTCCAAAGCTACGTTTACATACACTTTGACACTTTACCACTATTAATATACTTTAACTCGACACTTAGGGGTTCAACATTGATTCAAGCTCGGCATCTACCTTAACTGCTTGTCTATTATCGACAAGTACTTCCACACCTATGCCTTAATCCAAGCATTACTTTCTTCGCATTGAACCTAAAAAACATTAAACATCTAAACCGTAAGAACGAGGCGCAGTAAGTAAACGGCAATAACATGACATTATACTTCATTCATCACATAAGCATCCTTCTCATCTGACATTAGTCCACAAGACTACATTCATCAAAACTATCACGTTACACATTAAACACATTACAATATATCATACAAATCATTACATACCTTAAATGGGTTAAATTAGACTTAATCACATCTTTTGCTAGTTTTGCCAAACTAGCCTCAAATTTACTATTAGTCTAAGCTTTCTAACCAAGGCATACTAAACTTTCCTTATACTATCTACATAACACATATATGGTAAAATTAATATAATTTCACATTATAACCGGTTAACTTACCTTAACTCCAAGCTAATAACATAAGCATTATCACAGTCATCTTCGATCCTTGGTTCTTAATCAAGATCACCACAAACACCTATTTCCACATTAATACAAGTACAATCATCAAAGGGTTTACTCAACCCATTAATCATACCCATCATTAGCTCTAATCATCACATGATCATATCTTGATCATACGATGAAACTCCCATTACCTAAATTAAACATAAACCATTAAAGGAACATAAGTCCTAACCCTTAATCATCTTTGATCATAACTGAACCCTTTTAATCATTATATGATCATATCTTGATCATAACCCAAAATCACCAATTTATCTTAAATCATTAATTTACCTTAACCCATATTCATAAACACCTTAATATAGGTTTTAGAACATCAATTACCCAAAACCCCCAATTTGGGTTACATGAACCCTAACCCTTAATTCTTCAATTAACTCAATTAGAGTTAATTACTTGTGTAGGATCATCATCTATATGTTTAACCCTTAAATCGAAACCTTAATCCTCTTCAACCAAGATCATCAAAGTTGCTCTTCTTCCATTTTCTTTTTCTTTGATGCCGACCCACACAACACACACATCTTCTCTATAATATTTTGGAAATGTCTGAGATATCTTAGACGTATCTAAATATAGTTAGGTACAAGTTTGGCCTATTAACATAATTGGTCCCTCAAGTCATTCTTCTTTATATTTGGCTACACTAACTCATTTAACTCACTTACCACTTGTACTTTTGACTTTAGGTTGACTATCGGGTTGACTAGCCAATCTCATAACGTCTTTAAACTTATAAAATTTGTAGTCAAACTCATTCTATGGCATTATCATAAATAAATACGTAAAAACCGGTGTTGGGGTGTTACAGAAGAATTATGAAAGAAATTATTCAGAGCTATTATCATCATGAAGATGGTGTTACACCGAGGATTGTAGTATACGTTGGTTAGTTATATAAGAAAATCGATGCAAAAAAGAGGAGGAAATTTTGGAGATAATCGGTTCGTTAAAAGCTTAAACCGATGGTATTATTTGAAGGATTGATTATTCGTTGATATATGTTATAAATCAATGATGTCAAGTTTTGTATAAAGTGGTAGATATCCCCACTTGTTTTTGTAAAAGTATGTATAGTATGAATGATTGGGAGTTGACCGTTATGGGAACGCCAACTACGGGTTGTTTTCATTTATCTTTGATCAGGACGTTTATGTATCTTTATCATGGGAATGATAAAGAAAGTATCTAGCAACTTGTACCTTATTTGTTTGGACTTAGTCTATTTTTTGTATATTTTTATTTAACAACAATTATTTCCCTTTTCTAATCCCTAGCCCTTAGGTCTTATTCGAATGAGGATGCGAGCAATCACTTATGTTTATTCCGTCGTTACGGCCATGTAAGTGTGATTTTGTCCGCCTTGTTGGTTTATTACTTTTTGCTGAAAAGATAAGAAGATCCATACTCTATATCACTCTTCGTCCTAACCCTTGGTTTTACTTGAGTGAGGGAATGAATGCAATCATGTATGTCTATTCCATCATTATGGATGTGTATGTGGTTTGTCGCCCTTGCTGGTTTACGACTTTTAGTAAAGACTACCAGTCCTATTCTTTAGCTTATTCGAGTTAAGGAATGAATGTAACCATGTGTGTCTATTCCGTCGTTACGGATATGTATGTATGGTTTGTCGCCTTTTATGGAATATTCGTATCGGTAGAGATTAGAAAGAGTGATCAAACCCTTTAAGCCTTTTAAACCCAATTTACCTTTATAAACTTGTTACTCCTTAGCTTTAGTGGTAGAGATGTGTATCCTTGCCAAGCTTATAATAGAATACTAGTCATGACCGAGCAATTGACCAAATTAGTTACATGTTACCACATATATTAGTCGAGTGATTTGAGTGTTTTCATATTCCTATTTTCGTGAAATGTTTGGTTGTGTATTGGTAATTGAATGAATAAATGCTTAAAGAGAAATACTTTAGGATACATTTTCATAAATTTCTAAAGACTACTTGAGGACAAGTAGGATTAAAGTGGGGGGATATTTGATGACATCAAATAAATAACGTCCTCTTTATAGCATCATTTTTCCCATGTAAATTACCCATTTTATATAATTATTGCAAGAATTGGTACTTAATCGTTTATATTTTAGAATTGCAGTAATTAAGGAGTACTTTATGAAGATTAGCAAAAAGGCCCACATTCTGCAGCTTAAACGAAGAAATTTGAAGAATACTATTCTAACATCTAATAAGTCATATCCATCAAGAAAGATACGGCGTATCCGTGCCCTACACTTCATAAAAATAACATGTAAGGATTGAAGACTCATATACGCGTATCAGGATGACTCAATATGCAATATCAAGGGCAAATTTGGAGATTCTGAAATGATATCAATCATGATCCTTTATATAAGAAATCCCCATATTCGTTCCCCAAATCACTCGATACGGCGTATTGATCAATTTCCAGACTCTTTAAATACAAAACACTAAACTCAATTGTAGACATGCTTTTAACCGCTAAGTCCAATTTTCAGAAGATCTATGAAGCCATGAAGGACATCTAAAGTGGTCTAATCGATGGGAAAACTCTTGTAATCTCTACACTCCACTATACGTGTTTGGTTAGCATTATGTTTTAGCGTCATCTTGATTTTTGTATTGTCTTACAAATGACTAGTTATTCAAGTTTTACATTTATATTTTTGCCAACTTTACCTAAAACAACACTTTATCGGGCAGTGTACCCGATCGAATGAAGTTTCATTGGTAAATAGGGTGTCGATCACCAGGAGTGGAAGTTACCTCTTAATTCTATTGGTATTTTATTTATCTAGGTTTAGTACTAATCTAACCTAATTATTCTAATCAAATCTAATTAAACCTAAACTAATGCAAAAAATGGGGGTTTTAAGCCTGAGAGACTAGCACGAGTTTAGTTCTAATTATCCTAAGGTGATGACAAATAACGCACACAAGTGATTAACAAAAGATTAAGAAGCGGTCAAATGTGAGGAAAACTTATTAGCTAGTTTAATCTAATAATATGCCTTGATTGTCTATTTGTGCAATGATTGTATTAATTCGTTGGTGGTATATCATTCCAAAGTTAGGTGGATGTTCTCCCTAGACGCGAGGTTTGTCTCTAGTTAATACTGTCACAATTAACCAAAACCCGCATAAAGCTCATACTGTTGATTATAATCTATCTAGGAAACTATATTGGTGGTTATATTGAATCCTAGCTCATGGAAGCTTTACCAACTTACTGCTTAATGGAAATTCATATACTAGTAGTCCACACCTACTTAACTACCTATGGAAACAGGACGTTATGTGTAATCCTAAGTCACCGGCTTAGTCTACCTATCCACTTAACCATATATCGAAAGAGGGCTTTCTATTGGTGATCCTATTTTTCTAGTTATATGAATAAGCATTATATGTTTCTATCTCGGACTCTTATCCTACGCCTAAACAACACCGAAGTTGCCACGCATAAAATATGTAGGACTAGACCCAGTTGAATGATAGGTAAAACATATAATTAAGCACATAAACGGGTATGAAGTGATAAACATAATCAACATGCAACGGATAAAGAACAATCGATATAAAGACAAATCAAAACATTATATTATCATATACATGGCTAATACCAAAAGGTATTAATCGATAGTCATTGTAACAATACACGAAATCATAGAAGAACGATTAAACATAATGCTAACCGAACGCGTATAGTGGAGTGTAGAGATTATAAGAGTTTTTCCCTTGATTGGACCACTTTACAGGTCCTTCATGGCTTCATAGATCTTTTGAAAATCGGACTTGGTGGTTAAAAACATGCCCTAAATCGTACTTAAGGTTTGGTATTTATAGACTCTGAAAATTGGTCGATACGGCATATTAAAAAGCTCAATACGGTGTATCAGGTGACTTGGCGTGGGCTCCACGAATAAAATATTCCATAATTTTTTTGAGCTGCCTTCAATATAGCGTATCTAATTTTTAGATACAGCGTATTGCCAATACGGAGTATTGGTTCTTCGGATATGGAGTATTCACCAATACAAAATATTAGTTCTTCCGATACGGAGTATTGACCAATACGGAGTATTGGTTCTTCAGATACGGAGTATTGACCAATACGGAGTATTGGTTCTTCAGATTCGAAGTATTGACCAATACAGAGTATTAAGGTTTTGGATACGGAGTATTGGCTGTAAACGTGCTTTTCTTGATAGTTGACGAAAGTATCATATACGACGTATCTCCTGATGTGGATACGGTGTATTCTTAAAAGTCAGGCAATGGTATTGAGTTCTTTAAAGTCTTTAGATACGGTGTATTCTTCTAGAATGATACGGCGTATTAATGTCAAAATCAGTCGACTTTCTCAAACTCTTCGTTTATGCTTCAAAACACGTCATTTTCTCCGTGTTTTGCCAAATGCTCGATAATTACTGAAATAACAAATACAAATGATTAAGTACCAATTCGTGCAATAAATATATCAAATGGGTAATAATCATGGGATAAATGATAAATAAATTGATGTTATTTGATGTCATTAAATATCCCCCCACTTGAATCTTACTTGTCCTCAAGTAGACTTTGGAAGATTTATGAAAATTTATCCTAACCGTTGTCAAGGATTTTTCCTTTAAGCAATTATTCGTTCAATTGCTAGTACACAACCAAACACCTCATGAAATAGGAAGATGAAATCACTCAAATGACTCTACTAATCTATATGGTAACATGTAACTAATTCGCTCAATTGCTCGGTCGTGACGAGTATTCTATCATAAGCTTAACAAGGATACACATCTCCACCACTAAAGCTAAGGAGTAACAAGTTTATAAAGGTAAATTAGGTTTTAAAAGGCTTAAAGGGGTTGATCACTCTTTCTAATCTCTACCGATACCAATATTTCATAAAAGAAGACAAAGACCACACATACACACCCATAACGATGGGATAGACATATATGACTGCATTCAAACCTTAACTCGAATAAGCTAAGGAATAGAACTAGTAGTCTTTACCAAAAGTTGTAAACCAGCAGGGTGACTAATCACATATACACAGCCATAACAATGGAATATAGATACATAATTGCATTCAATTCCCTCACTCGAGTAAAACCAAGGGTTAGGACAACAAGTGAAATAGGGTATGGATCTTCTAACCCTTTCTCCAAAAGTAATAAACCAATAATGCAGACAAAATCACACATACATGGCCATAATGATGGAATAGACATATGTGATTGCTCGCATCCTCATTCGAATAAGACCTAAGGATAGAGATTAGGAAAGCGAAATAATTGTTGTTAAATAAAAAAATCTACAAAACAAATAGATTAAGTTCAAACAAATAAGGTACAAGTTGCTAGATACTTTCTCGACCGTTCCCATGATAAATACACAAATCGTGGACTACTTCATGTTTAGTAGACGCGAAACAGACTCGAAAAACGTCTTCGATCAAAGATAAATGAAAACAACCTTAGTTGGCATTCCCGTAACGATCAACTCCCAATCGTTCATAATATACATACTTTACAAAAATTAGTCGCGATATCTACCACTTTATATAAAACTTTACATCGTTGATTTACAACACATATCAACGAATAATCGATCCTTCAAATGATTACTTCGGTTTAAGCTTAAATGAACCGACTATAAAAACTTACTCCTCTTTTTTGCTGTGATTTTCTAATTTTTTTCATTTTTTTTATTTTTTTTTCATTTTTTAATACATAACAAATAATACACTATGAATCTCGGTGTAATTCCACCATCTCACGATCACAGTAAATTCGGATAATTTGTCCATAATTCTTCGTACTTAGATATAAAAATAATTGTGAAAGTAGTAAAATACATGAGCTGACTACTTTTACATTCCCATTGCATTTTGCAATTTCCCGACCAATACATGGATGAAAAATCAACACGTGCCCAATTGCATTGTGTAATTTTACCAACCATACCAGAGATAGAAAATTCCATTGCAATACAGGAAATACAATACTTTACACAAAAGCAACTAGCAACCGATTAAGGACTTAATCTAATAGGGTAGGCTAAGGTGTAAAGGTGTAACAAAACAAACATTTAGTGTAAGAAAAAGAATGGAATGGCTCAACAGGTTTTTATAAGGGAATCTTACTCTAAAAATGAGAGTAAACAAAGGGTTTATACGGGGGTTAACTAACCAGTGTGGTTAGTTAAACAAGTTACTCCATCTATTAAAATAGTACTTATTATTGTGGTCTTGAATAGATATACCACGCCAAGTTCTAAAGTCTACAACATCATCGGCACACTCATAATTTTATGGAATTTGGGTAAACATTTGGAAAAGGATAAGGCTAAATTCTCATAATATCTAACAAAGGTTTTGTGTGCCGGTTATGTAACTAGTAATTTCACAAAAGTATGCTTGATTTTTTTTAAATTTATGCATAATTTAAACATTTTATTGTGAAAAATAGGACAAGTAAGAGTTCTAATTCTCCCCCCCCCCACTTGAAATATACAACACCATCGTTGTATAAATAAAACATTAAAAATAGGAAATTAAAAGAATTAGAACGAGAAACTTCCCCGGGATTTGCTCAGTATGATCCTCTAGGTTACGTTTACGAGCGAGAATGTGTGTTGTAGAGGTGTCAGAATGCCTACATGACTACAACACACATTAGATACCAGAAAATACTCCACCAACGTCATCTTTAGAAGGTTCCTGTATACAATATAGGAAAACACGTGCAATTCTATCTCTAGATAATCGTTTGGTTAGAAAACAAAATAAAAACCTAAAACTATACAGGAAGTCGATATGCCGTATCCATACCCCAGGATACGCCGTATCGATACATGTATAAAAAAAATCCTAAGTACGGGTCAGAAGTTGAATACGCTATATTCGTTTAACAAATACGCTGTATCGACCAGTCTGACAATAAAGTTTAAATTGCGGAAAAATAAAGATTGGATAACATCCAGGTAGTTAATACGCCGTATCCATGAGGTTTGGATATGCCGTATAAACAGTCTGGGAATACAGACTCGATAGGAAAATTGAAAATACATTCTGGGTTGTCTCCCGGCAAGCACTTTTATTTGCAAAAAAGTCTTTAAGTTAGACTTGCCCCTAATTTAATCCCATCCTTATAAAACAATTTAGGGTCGAACGGGATGCCAAACATCACATATAGATTCTTATTTATAAAAATGAATGGCATCCCTTTGGTAAGATAATTCCAAGTCATGAAATTAAAACCTAATTCCTTGATAAAAGTTTCAGTTTTGAAAAATTTATTTGATGTATCATGACTTGTTTTCAAAAGCTTATTTGACCCTTGCGCATAGGCACAAACATTAGTATTTATTAAATTATCCCCTGAAGATTGTTTGATATAGATTTTATCATCATCATTGTCCTTATCCGATAAATCATCGGGGTAAATTACGTTAAAAGGAAATAAATCATTAAAGTATATAACGTTTTGTTCCTCACCATCACATTCGGACAACGATGTTTCATTAAATTCATCGATATGTTGAGGACTTACAGTACGTTCAGAGAAATCTAACTTAGATGTTAGAGCATCATTGTAGGAAATGACTGGGAACTCTTTCTCAAAATCTTTAAAGTAGTCAAAATCATCAAAATAACTGACCGTAGGTTCGGATGACGGAAACGAAGGCATATTGACTTTATCATTATCATTTTTCGAATCCGTTTTCAAATCGTCGATAGAAATTATTTTATAAGAAAATGGATTTTTGTCATAAATTACCGTGTAATCGTCATCGTCGGATTCGTCAAACGATATTCTAAATTCAATTTGATTGTTGTTAAGAGGACTTACCGTGGGTTAACATGAGAGCGCTACTTTAGATGTTAACGCGTCATTATAGAATATATCTGGGAATTCAGTTTCAACAGATCTGAGGTCGTGAACGTCTTCATCACACCAGATCTTACCAGACGTAGCAGTTTCCCAGTTATACACCTTACCACGCCTACGAGATTTTTCTTCCTCGAGCTTGGTATACTCTTCTATAGTAATGTTAGGGTCATCCATTTCCTATAATAAAATAGCTAGGAAAGAAAACGGTCAAATAGACAAATACGCCATATGGATGTTTGGAGTCGAATATGTTGTATTGGTTTAGAAATATTTTATACGCCGTATCCAATAAGTTGATTACGCCGTATTCAGTATTCGACTCAGAAAGTTACAGCGAACTGTAATAATGCAGAAAAACACGCAACCACACAATATGCAAAATATACAATGCAAAAATCAAACACACAAAAACAAACATATACAAATATGCAAATTAATCTAAATTAAACTATATCTAAACTAAAACATTAATAAAAACAAGAACTAAACAACTTCACTCTCCGCCAACGGTGCCAAAAACTTGATGTGTCGTTGTGTAGGTTGTTATTTTATTTATTCAATTTTTACATTTATATTTTGACAACTTTACCTAAAATAACACATTAACGGGCAGTGTATCCGATCGGATGTAGTTTCGTTGGTAAGTAGGGTGTCGATCACTAGGAGTGGAAGTTAACTCTTAATATTGCTGGTATTTTATTTATCTAGGTTTAGTACTAATCTAACCTAATTATTCTAATCAAATCTAATTAAACCTAAACTAACGCAAAAAGAGGGGTTTTCAGCTTGAGAGACTGGCACGAGTTTAGTTCTAACTATCCTAATGTGATGAAAAATAATGCACACAAGTGATTAACATAAGATTGGGTAGCGGTCAAATGTGAGGAAAATGTATTAGCCAGTTTAATCTAATAATATGCCTTGCTTGTCTATTCGTGCAATGATTATATGAAATCGTTGGTGGTATATCATTCCAAAGTTAGGTGGATTATTCTCCTAGACTCGAGGTTTGTCGCTAGTTAATCCTGTCACAATTAACCTAAACCCGCATAAAGCTCACACTGTTGATTATAATCTATCTAGGAAACTATATTGGTGGTTATATTGAACCCTAGCTCATGGAGGCTTTACCAACTTATTGCTTAATGGAAATTCATATACTAGTAGTCCACACCCACTTAACTACCTAAGGAAACAGAACGTTATGTGTAATCCTAAGTCATCGGCTTAGTCTACCTATCCACTTAACCATATATCGAAACAGGGCTTTCTATTGGTGATCCTATTATTCTAGTTATATGAATAAGCGTTATATGTTTCTATCCCGGACTCTTAGCCTACACCCAAACAACACCGAAGTTGCAGCGCATTAAATATGTAGGACTAGACCAATTGAATGATAGGTAAAACACATAATTAAGCACATAAACAGGTATGAAGTGATAAACATAATCAACATGCAACGAACAAAGAACAATCGATATAAAGACAAATTAAAACATTATATTATCATAAACATGGCTAATACCTAAAGGTATTAGCCGATAGTCATTATAACAATACACAAAATCATAGATGAACGATTAAACATAATGCTAGACAAATGCGTATAGTGGAATGTAGAGATTACAAGAGTTTTCCCATTAATTGGACCACTTTACAGGTCCTTCATAGCTTCATAGATCTTCTAAAATCAGACTTGGTGGTTAGAAGCATATCCTAAATCGTACTTAGGGTATGGTATTTATAGACTCTGAAAATTGGTCGATATGGCGTATTGAAAAACTCAATACGGTGTATCGGGTGACTTAGCGTGGGCTCCACAAATAAAATATTCTCGAATTTTCTTGAGCTGCCTTCAATACGGCGTATCCGATTTTTGGATACGACGTATTGCCAATACAGAGTATTGGTTCTTCAGATATGGAGTATTCAACAATACGGAGTATTGGTTCTTCGGATACGAAGTATTGGTTCTTCGGATATGAAGTATTTGTTCTTCGGATATAGAGTATTGAGGTTTTGGATACGGAGTATTGGTTGTAAACGTGCTTTTCTTGATAGTTGACTAAAGTATCATATACGACGTATCTACTGATGTGGATACGGCGTATTCTTCAAAGTCAGGCAATGGTCATGAGTTCTTTAAAGTCTTTAGATACGGCGTATTCTTCTGGAATGATGCGGCGTATTAATGTCAGAATCAGTCGACTTTCTCAAACTCTTCGTTAATGATTCAAAACATGTCTTTTTCTATGTCTTTTGCCAAATGTTCGATAATTACTGCAAATAACAAATACAAATGATTAAGTACCAATTCGTGCAATAATTATATCAAATGGGTAATAATCATGGGATAAATTATGCTAATAAATCGACGTTATTTAATGTCATCATAACTCATTGCACTAAAATAAACTAACCTGCGTTTTAATTGAATTAATCATGGTTAATACAGTTTTCTTATAATTGGCTAGACCGCTCTTCTATCTTTTGATTATCTGCTTGCGTGTATTATTTTGTTTTAAATTGATTTAAGTCACCACCAAACCTGTGCTAGTCTCTTAGATTGAAAACCCCATTTACCCGCTAGAACTAGGTTTAGAATAGGTTTAACATAGATTAGAATTAACATAGTTTAAATTGACTTAATTTAGTTAACCAAATTATTAATAGAACTAAAAGATTAACGCTCTCGCTCTTAGTGATCGACACCCTAATTACCAACGAAGCTACATCTGATCGGGTATACTGCTTGTTAGTGTTGTTTTAGATATAGCCGACAAAATATAAATGTAAAACTTGATAAATAAATAATACCTACACTCAATGACACGTCACTTCCCAACCTGGACATCAATAACGGCGCGAGCTATAGCTATGAAAGGTCGTCCTAAAATGATTGGGACCGACTCATCCTTATGCATTTCTAAGAATATAAAGTCAACATGAAAAATGAACTTGTCGATTTTTACTAATAAGTTTTCACAAGCACCTATTGGATATTTAATAGACCTGTCAACCAACAAAATACTCACTCTTGTCGGTTTTAGTTCTTAAATGCCCAATCACAAGAAGAGGGAGTGTGGCATAAGGTTAATGCTTGCTCCAAGGACTACCAGGGCATTTTTCACGGATAGAGGTCCGATAAGACATGGCAAGGTAAAACTTCTCGGGTCTCCTTCTTTTTGGGGTAGGTTTTTTTGGATGGCAATTGAGCATTCTTCACTAAGTTTAACTGAAGAAGCTGAATTTTCTAGTTTTGCATTGTGTGAGAGAAGGTCGTTGAGAACTTTAGCTTCCTTTGGCATATGAAGTAGAGCTTCTAAAAATGGAAGATTGATATGTATATGCCTAGAGATTGATAAGAACTTTTCATCCTCATCATCCTTCTTTTTCTTCTTTAGCCGAGAAGGGTAAGGAAAGCTGAATGACTTAGAAGGATGGTAAAGGGTGGATGACTGAGGATGATCATAGTTCAAAGTGTTTGGGTTTTCCTTTTCACTAGGCACTTCTCCTTCATCCGTTGTTTCATTATTCATGATGAGCGTTGGGTTTAGTTGGTTTGGGTATGGAAGGTCGCGGGTGGTGATCCTTGATCTGCAACAACTAATGTTAGTGCTTGGGTCTCTGGTGACGTTTCTTCGCCATCCCCTAAAGTTGTAAGGATTTGAGAAAATTGGTTATGCATTTCATTATGTTGCTCGTTGAGAATTTCTCCTAACCCTTTTATGTGGAGATTATTTTCGAACGTAAAGTTAGCTAACTCATCCCCAAACTAATTTCTAATTACCTAATCGGGCCTTCTTCCCCATCTATCCTTTTCATTGTGTTTCCCCGTGGAGGAGAATCATTATTTGATAGAATCATAAAAGAAGGGATCTTCAAAGATGTCTCCTCCAGACAAGCACACCTGTTCGTGTGGTTTTTCAGAGTAACATTCATCAGCTTCATATGCGCCCCCAAAAATGTCGCAATGAGGTATGGATTCCTTAAGATTTTTCCTCCGGTTGGAGTTGTAAGGTAAGAGAGTTTTTCATGAACTGCTCTTAAACGCCCCTTGAATGTGGGTTTTATTATCTTTGAAATTGAAGATATGTTCATGATCGGGGGTGGTTCCTCCCATGCGTCATCCTAAAATTGGACGTATTCTTCTATGTGATTACATCCTTCGTCTTTGTTAAGATGGATGAAGTGATGTTGTGTGAAGTGGTAGAGTCCCCTTCGCTCCTCACGAGATATGTTGTCATAAAAGATTTGAACCAACAACCATTTACTTACTCCATGATGGGAAGCTTGTCGGATTAAATCTTGGAAACGAATCCAGACGTCTTTGAAGGGTTCTTCGTTTCCTTGAAGGAGTCGAATAATCTTATCTTTAAAGGTTGAAGTGTGACCTGGTGGGAAAATGTTATCTAAGAATTTTGAAACAAGTTGTTCCCAGGTAGAGATTTGACCGGGAGGTATTCTGTCTAACCACTGCTTCGCCCTACCTTTCAAAGAAAAATGGAAGAAACAAAGTCCTAATGCGTTACGTGTGGCTTTAACGGCTTGGATGTTGTCCACTATACTTAAAAAGTGTTTAATATGGTGGATGGATTTTCACTTTGTAATCCCTAAAATGTATGTACACCTTGGATTAACCAGACATCTTGTGAATCCAAGACCTTCCCTATTTGTTCCACAGGATAAACAATTGGGTTTTGAAAACCGGAAGAGTTAGGAGAGGAAAATTCTCTAAGGATTTTAGTTGGAGCGGTTATTTTAAGTTCATAACTAATAGAAGATGAGGCTTCGCCATCGAAGAGATTTCGCCAGGCGATAGCTAAGGATTCATTTTGTTGCTGACGACGGACAGCTTTCCTAAGTCTATGCATTTCTCTCTCGGGTTCCTTAAGGGGTTCAACTAATTTCTTAATGGTACTACGGGTCATGGTAAAAGACTAATGAAAGAAATGGTAATAGATAAAAACTATGGGAAAACTAATTAACAAGGAAAAAGAAAAATCTCACTTGATAGGAGTCTAGTGAGTAGACCTAAGCTTGATAGAATCCGAAACCTTGACTATTACCCGGTAACGACGCCAAAAACTTGATGCGGATAATTATAAACGCAAAAGTTTTACAATCCTCCTAGGCAGAGTACTTAATCATTGCAGTGTAGTATAGGCAAGACTCAGGGAATTGATCATTCTTTAGGGGAATAGTGAGGTAGGTTTGAATTGTATGTTTACTAAGATCTAAAGGTTGAGAGAAGAGTATTTTTATGTTTTTTTATATTTTTTTATGAAATAAAGTAAAATCAATATGTTGAGAGAGGTGGTTTTAAACTAAATTAAACTAATATAAATTTAATTATGCAGATCAGTTTAAGTGATGGGAACTTGTATTGGTAAACAACGTGCTCACTTAATCATGCATTACTCCCTAGTTGATTCATCTAACCCGTTGCCCTATCACCCTCGTTAGTGTAATGTGTAAGTATTCCCCGTATTCAATTGCGAATTGGACAAAATGCGTCTACATGATCACCTAAGCAGATAGCTCCTGAAAACTACTTCCCTCTTAATAGTTAAACTACGCGCAATAAAAACTTAATTAGTTATCTTCCAAAACGTGAGGGTTTCATCTCATTCTAACCACGTTTTACTAGACGTCTTTACGCACAAATTAAATTGCATTTAGTTTTCTAATGCCTAACGTGCACACCACTAACAAGAAGCAACAAATTAGAGTTCACAACTAAGTTTCATGGAATCATAAACAAACACATATAAATTTAGCCTAACATGTTAACAAGAAGAAAAGGAAAGCAGTTAATCATCAAACACATACACATATTTGAATGATTAATAAATGGATTACTTATCTTCAAACCAACATGGGAGTATCTAAGTAAAAAGGGCATAAAAAGCCCTAAAAATTGTCTATAATAGTTGCACTATTGCTCTCCCAAGTTCCACTTACGAGTTATAAGAATAAAGGGTTTATATATATAGGAAATAGCTTGTGACGATGTCACTAAGGTTTTATGATGTCGTTACCCCATCGACTTCAACTTAGGGTTTCTTTGACCGACATATCTTGACGCCGTTAGGATTTGTTATGACACAATCACCTTGAAGTTGTGATGCGGTCATGACATTCTTGTGACGCTGTCTCCACAAACTGAAGCACCACAAAACTTGGCCAAAACTTCACTTTCTAGGCACAATTGGTGACCACGTCAAGATGGTGGTCGCAAAGCTGAAAAGTTTTATTTTTGCTTTGTTTTTTTTCACGAATCGAGCCTAAGTCATGTGTACTCCATCTAAGTGCTTCTGAAATGCTAATTACACAAAAAGAAAGGATTTGGTGCAATAATAGAGCATATTTGCATGAATTTGGGGGTTAAATGACCCAAAAAAGTGTATAAAATGATACCCCATTAAATATCCCTACACTTGGGATTTGTTTGTCCTTAAGCAAATGAGCTTTTCCACCTAATAAATAGCAAAGTCGGGGGTATTTAAAATACTAAGTAAAGATAATTTCGGGCACAACTAGATCATCCTTTTAATAAAATCACGAAAATCATATACTAGCACCTCACATAAGTGTTTGGATTCTCTCTTTCACTCCGGTGTATAATGAATTATAACAATATGGGAAACAGGAAAATTAACACTCACTATCTGGCATAGCATATAGATTACCATAAGCTTGTTAAAGGATCAAACCTCTACCACTTTGGCATAAGCACCTAGGAAATACTATCAAATAGGTCTTTACAAGGGTTGTAACGTTTGGTGTAGGGTATGGAAAACACGGTAAGGGATAATAGGAGATATTTTTACTGGTGAAAAGTTAATCATTCACAAAGTTACATGTATAAAGGCATTGTTAAGCCAAAACTCGACAAAACTCTAATAATCATACTAAACTCTACATCAAACTCTTTATTTTATTTTTCTCGACTCTTTCTTGACTTAAACATAAGTAGGACAAATTTTTTATTCATTTTTTCTATTTTTTAGATTTTTTAGATTTTTTAGATTTTTTTTACTTTTTATTCTTTTTGTCCTTTTTATGTACACTTTTGCCCTGCCATCATAAATCTGCTGAAAATAAATATAAATATATATGACTCGGGATTTATATTGACATTCCTACATTTGAGTTTTTAGTAACTCAATTATAAACTAACTAATGACCCGAATTAGAAGGATCAACAAACATAGAGTACATTAAGCATGTGGGGTAATAACTTGACTTTCTTTTTTATTTCTCCATAAAATCAAAACTACCATGATTCCTAATCATCCTAAAATTATGTACACTAACAAATGACTCGACTTAGCAACCATGTACTCAAGCAAATAATTAACTAGGGTTAAACAATTATGCTCACAATAATTTACTAAAAATGAGTATATACAAGAGGCAAAGGTGATTTGGATGAAACATTTAAGTAAGGTGTCAAGAATTATCTTCAATGGTAATCCGGAATCCATTGGAAAATCATAAGAACTGTGAAAAGATTGGCTCAGAGAGGTGTACTAGGGGTATCTTGCACTAAAAATGAGTGCATAGCAAGGGTGTGAGGGTAGTTATATGACAAATGAGATCATCATAACTATCACAAACATAGGCTTAAAATAAGGGTTATCTTACTGTCTCTTATCACTTAGTAAATCTAGATCACACGAATGCGATATCACTAGCAATATTTGGATGCATCACTAAAACAAGTTCTAAAATCTAATATACTACAGATACACTCACAAGCATTAAAGATGAATGCTTTTATATTTCTAAATATCTAGGAGCCAACATCATATTTTTGGGTGGAAATATTTGAATTGTAGGGTTTTGTGCTAGTCATATAACGCCTATCCATGAGACTCTTCTAAAACTACAGTTTCATCGATATATGCCATAATTTTTTTTTAATTTGGGCTATAATTACCGTTTTAAACTATGTTTCGGTATATTACATATCATTTTAATGACAAAGCAAATACAAATGGAAAGATAGTTTCTAAGGCTTTCATTACCCTCCCTACACTTAAATTGAACATTTTCCCTAATGTTTTAAAAGTACCTAAAAACGAGAAAGGTAGAATAGATGAAAGATAAAAAAACTAGTACTCCCTAGTGGATTCCTCTAACCCATTGCCTTGTCACCCCCGTTAGTGTAATGTGTAATTAATTCCCTTATTTAATTATGAATTGGTCAAAAACGCATCTACATAATCACCTAAGCACACAATTCCTGAAAATGCTTTTCCCACCCGATAGTTAAAACACGTGAATTAAATACTTAATTAGTTATCTTCCCAAATGCGAGGGTTTCATCTAATTCTAACCACGTTTCACTAGACGTCTTCGTGTACAAAATAAATTGCAGCTAGTTTGCTAATGCCTAACGTGCACACCACTAACAAGAAGCAACAAATTAGATTTTACAACTAAGTTTCATACAATCATAAGCAAACACATATAAATTTAGCCTGGCATGTTAACAAGAAGAAAATAAAAGAAACTAATCATCAAACATATATAAATATTTGAATGATTAATAAATAGATTACTTATCTTCAAACCAATATACGAGTATCTAAGTACAAAGGTCATAAAAAGCCCTAACAATTGTCAATAATGGCAGCACTATAGCTCTCCGAAGTTCCACATATGAATTACTAAAAAATTCGTATGAGCTTCGAGCTAATCTAGAGTTGAAAGATAAAATTGTCATGGCTATGCCTAAAATTACTAGGGAGGGCCATTATACATTTAATTTCAGTGTTGAGTATGAGTGGAAACCTCCTAGGTGTTCGTCTTGTAAGGTTTTTGTTAGGAATAAATCTTCACAAGACTTAATACTGCCAAGGTACAACTAACAGTACTAATGGAGTTAGTACTGCCAGTACATACTTAGTACTGCCAGTGTTAGTTAATACTGCTAGGAGAAAGAGTTAATACTGCTGATGGTCAAAGCTGCTGACTTGGAGATAAGTATGCATGGAGATTATTATGGGATGCTGGTAACTGATCCTAAAAGATAGGTAGTTAGTTTTGTAAAGGACTCTTTGTGTTCTATAAAAGGAGATCCTAGGTTTAGATATATATACACTTAGACAAATACTTTTAGAAAGATATTGTGATAGCTTCAAGGTTGTAACCCCAGTACTTCAAGAGTACTCGTATTATTATTCTAATAATATTGAAGCAGTTTGTTATTACTTCATTGTTTGTTTATTTATTACTGTTCCATTGATAAACATCTCTAGAGTATCAAAGTGTAGATTCCGCATACACTTTGGTATACATACAAAGTCTCAACCATTGTTATTTTGGATTCATCCAAGGTAACAAACACTTTACTACGTAAAGAATCGATCAAGGCGTGGGATCAACAAGTGGTATCAGAGCCTGTGCTTTGAGAAACTTTGATCTAGGAACAATGGAGTTGGAAAATTCTCAGAACAATGCGTTGGCAAAGCTTCCCATGCTCAAACTAGGAGAGTATGAGATGTGGGAAATCAGGATCAAGCAGTACTTTCAGATCCAAGATTATGCGTTATGGGAGGTAATAGAAAATGGAAATTCGTGGGTACCTATTCCTGTTACAGCACCAGAATCTGGTCCATCAACAGCATTGAAGATGACTGTGCCCTCTACTGCTGAAGAAAAGATTTGCAAAAAGAATGATGTAAAGGCTCGAAGTCTTCTGCTCATGGCACTGCCCAATGAGCATCAACTTACCTTTAACCAGTATGTTGATGCTCAATCAATGTTTGCTGCCATTAAAGCTAGATTTGGAGGGAATGAAGCAACAAAGAGGACTCAAGAAGGCCCTGCTGAAGCAACAATATGAAAACTTTAATGCTTCAAGCTCAGAATCACTTGATTCTATCTTTAACAGGCTTCAAAAGCTTGTTAGAAGATGACAATTCTGGGTGCGTAGTTACTCCTCCAGAAAGTATAATCTAAATGTATTAAATTTTTGAAGGAGCTTACCTTCTGAATGGGAAACACATTGGTAAAAGTCTGGATTCACAACCCACTTTGATACCTATAGATTTGGATGATTTGTACAGACAAAATTTTAAAATAGTGTAACAACAAGGTAAAGAGATCTGCTGGTGTTTCCAATGATGAAAAGAACTTTGGCATTTCTAACCACATCAGGTGCAAGTAGTACTAATAATATTATACTACTGTTAATCCAGAAGTTAGTACTTCTGCAGGTACCACCAAAGTTAATACTTCTCTAGGCCTAGAGTACTGAAACTATATACGGTAGTTTTTAGGTGAGCCACAATATATGCCATTTTATCCACTCTACCTACAAGGATCTCAACTATTCTGAAATCTTGAGCAACTTCATGATGAGGAGAGTTGGAAGAATAGATCAAAAGAGGAATAATGGCACTTCTAAGGCATAAGGCAAAAAGTGTTCTATCAAAGAACGAAAGGAAGAATCATCATTGATGGAAAGCAGAACAGCTGGATATGATAAAACAAAGGTAGAAATGTTTCAACTTGCCATAAAATGTTAAACAATTTTTTTTATCCAAGAATGCAGAGCACCAAGGAGTAAAGTACCAACAGAAAATTGGATGCAATATAGCTCAATCAAAGCCAGTAATGATTTAAATGCTTATTAAAGGCAATGAGTCTCAAGATGGTGTCTGGATTTGATTGAGTGACATGTGCAAGGAAGAAATTCAAGAAAACATGGCTCTCAATGGCATTCATTCGATTCTGAGGTAACAAATGAAAAATCTTGTTTAAATCTCTTGTTAAAAAAATAAAGAAGCACTAAAGAAACATATGATGATTTACTTGTTACATTAGATATACTTGGTTTTAAAGCTTCTTACAAACAAAAGAGTTTATCAATCTTAGATAGGACAAATTCTTAAATAATACAAATCTGAAGTCCTTTTTTTCGAGAAATTGCAATTGCATAAAAGAAGTGTAGTGTCACAAAGAATATCTAAGGGGATTACTTAGGACAAAGAACTTTGAAAAGTTAACGGATGAAAAGAAGGGTTTGAGTTTAAGATTGCAAAGTTGAAAAATCAGCAAAAGAACTTAGATCAGTTGGTTAGCAATCAATAACTGACAAAGCAAAAATGGTTTTGGTATAATGCCTTCTCCCCCTCACCTCATCCCTTGAGTTTTAATAAGACCAAACACACCTTTAGACTTATCTATCAGGTCTAGAAGAATTCAAACAACCTGAGTAAATGAGTAAGGTCCTAGGGATTCAATGTAAAGCTACCACTGGTTTGTGATAAAAGAGTCAGATAATTCCTAAGGAGAATACTGATGACCATTAAAGCAACACAAAGACTGATCACTGAAACTAGCTCTGTATAAGTCTATTCACTTAAGGTAGACAAAGAATGTAAAGAAAATTTTTTACTGTCCAGCTAAACAAGTTAGGGAAGAAGAACCTAAAGAAAGCATAAGAGAGAATAATGATGCTCCACTCATTGAAGATTGGTGTCAGATGATGAGGATGATGTTAGCCATCCCTATAGGTTGAAAAGAAAACGTTTATAACCTACTCTGCTACTAAGAAAGAGTTTTTAAACTAAAAAACCAGTTAGGTGAGGTCAGTTAGGTAAGTAGAGATGTACATGTCCACAAAGACCTCGAGGAAACCAAGCTGAATTGGAATGGTCAAAAATTCTAAATCTAATACAATTAGGAAATGTAAAAACTTTGTTTTTAAAATAACAAAGCATTTTATATCTTGGAAGTATTTGATCACATTCAATAGTATGCGTCCTATATGTAACACAAACATATGGCACCATGAGCCAGTCTTAATGAATGACTGGCCTAAAAACTGTTAATACGTGCAAGGCCTGTTAATACGTAGGACAGCGTTAAACTAGGTAGACCTTTAATGACTGCTAGGTCTTTATTCTATACTGTTATTAGGCATTCCTAATACGCTCACTATTAGAATGTCCAAACTCAATAGTTTCATTGTTGCTAGACCAACGGACATATTTCAAAATCAAGCACAATCAATAGTTCACAGGCCCTTTTACAAGAGAACAACATTAACAAAAAGGTCTTATAATCAAAATGTTAATACTGATAGGCAAAATGTTAATACTGTCACGGCAAGGGGATTTAATGCTATTAAGCCCTCAATATGTTGGGTTTGGAAACCCATCAAACCCAATGGTGCATCACTGGTTTTCAACAAATATAATTACATTGATGCACAAGGCAGATCCAAGTCAGTAATGGCTTGGGTCCCCAAAGAAAACTAACTTCATAAGTTTTTTATGCAGAGAAATTCATAACTAAATGATAAAGGCTTTATTGATAGTGGATGCTCAAGGCACATGACTGGAAACATAGCCCATATTTCAGGTTATTCAAAGACTTTGATAGAGGTTATGTACTTTTGGTGGAGGATGCACATGGAGGCAGAATTACTGGTACATGTGTACTATTAAAACTGGAATGCCTAGATTTTTAATGATAGTAATACTTTGTCAAAGATTAAATTCAACCTCTTTATTGTCACACAGATGTGTGACAAAAAGACTTTGTTCTTTTACTAGCTCTGCAGTCTTTGTCCATCTCCATATTTTTAAGTTGCCCTGATAAAAATCAGATACTTCTTAACATTCTTAGACAGATATAACATGTACAATTTGTTATAATGAAAAAACATAGTTCCTAAAGATAGTTAACTTTGTTCTAGTTGCAAAAGTCCTACATTCAGAAGAATCAATGCTCTGGTCAAGAAAGGGCTTCCGTCATATAAATTTTAAGAATATTAAAAAACATGTCAAAGAAAATCTTGTACGAGATTTGCCTTATAAAAAGATTTGAAATGACCAAACTTGTGTAGCAAGTCATAAACAAGTAACACCGCGACCTCTTGTAAACCACGGCCTTTAATTCCCATTACTAAGTTACTAAGCCAATGTTTATGCTGCACATGATCTCTCTGGTCTCAACTTTTTTAGTAAGTTAATGCATAAAAAGTACTGTTTAGGAAGTCACTGATGATTATAGAGATTTCATGGGTTTTCCTTTTAACAACTAGGAAGACAACAAGTGAGGAAGTCCTTAAAAACTTTATCAAAGAGGTAGAAAACCTAGTGGATAAGAAAGTTAAAATAATCAGAAGTGATACTGGAACAGAGTTTAAAAACAAGGTGATGGATGATTTCTAAGGGAGAAAGGTATTAAAAGAGAATATAGAGTATCTAGACTCCTACTGCAAAATGGTGTAGCCTGAACGGAAGAATATGACACTCAATTGAGGCTGCTAGAACAATTGTTACTGACTCTAATTACCTACTTACATATAGGGCAGAAGAGTTTCTACTGCTAGCAAAGAACATAAATAGGTTTATTCTTAATATTCAACCTCATAACAAGACACCTATGAACTCTTTAGAGGTTTTAAACCAGCTATAGGCTTCATGAAACCTTTTGGATGTCATGTTACTATTCTCAATACCTTAGATAATTTGGGCAAGTTTGATGACGAGAGAGATGACGGTTTCCTTTGTTGATATCCTTAAGTACAAAGCTTTTAGGGTATACAACATTAGAACCAGAAAAGTTCAGGAACACATGCAAATGGTATTCTTAGAGATAAGCCAATGATTGAAGAAAATGACCAAAGGGCGTTTGATCTTGATTCTCTAACCAATCAATGAATATATACCAGTGCTGCAGAAAATCTTCTAATGAATTTGAAGGTATACAAGTGAGTTTTCTTCTGAGCCTAATCACATCTTCTCAACAAGATCAAGATTGGATTGAAATGCCAATTTGGAAGGATGCTTCATATTTTGGTGATAGCCGTCACCAAAAGTTGTTTAGAAGATGCACAAACAGAAGATAAACCCATAGCGTTACATAAAAAGAACGATGCTACAGAAGAGTCTCAGTGATTGTAGCATCTTAAGGAAAATGGTAACTGACTGATCAACAAGTTTAATACTATGCCAGAACCAGAATTAATAACATGTTAGTAGAGAAGTTAGTACACTTTTACTCGCTCACTGCCTGAAGACTTGGAAGGGACTGTCCTGCATTTGAAGACTCCCATAAGGAGTCCAAGAAAATTAAATTGGGGAACAATCCTTAATCTTATACAGTCCCTACCACTCCACAACACAAGAATTCACAAAGACACCCAATTGAGCATGCGATTGGTGATGTGCATTCATCTGAGTCAGACAAGAAGGATGATAACTCATACTCTTAAAAAGGATTTCTTAGTGCTATAAATGAAGGGAAGACCCTTCCGCGATCTTCATACATGTCCTTTTTGTTTTGTTTCATCTCTCAGATGACCAAAAAGAGTTTCTCAAGCTCTTTAGAGATCCAGCATAGGGTAGAAGCATTGCAGGCGGAACTTTCTTCAGTACAAACTGCAAAAGGTCTAATTAATGTGGATATTACCTAAAGGTCATAGAGCAAATTGTACAAAGTGGTAAAATCAGAAACAAGAAAGATGTAAGGGGGATGTCATCAAAAACAAAGCAATGACTTTTTGCCTAGGACAAACGCAAGAAGAGGGCATAGACTATGATGAAGCTTTTGCTCCTGTGAGCTATGAATGAGGCCAAATCAGACTGTTCCTACTTATGCTTCTTATATGGGTGTTTTATGGTTTACCAAATAGGATTTAACAAGAGCCTTCATGTATGGTCAGATTGAATAGGAGGTATCAGGTATGTCAACTCCAGGTTTTGAAAATCCTACCACGAATAAAGTCTAAAAAATAAGGAAGTAAAAGCAGTATATGGCCTGCATCAAGCACATTAAACTCTTGTGCAATTGGTTTTTTGAAAAGGAAAGATTGACCAACATTATTCATCAGAGACCATAAGGACATATCTTGCTTGTTCAACTCTATGTGGATAGTACATTATCTTTGGATCTACTAGAAGGAATTATTGTGATGAGTTTTGAGAAGCTTATGAAGGAGTAAGTTTTAAATGAGTTCTATGGGAGAACTCACCTTCTTTTTAGGATTACAGGTCCAACAGAACAAGAAAGGAATTTTTATCAGTTAAGATAAATATGTCCATGAGATTTTGAGAAAGTTCACTACATCAAATGTTAATATGATTGAAACATCTTTAATAGAACAAAAAAATAGGATCTTTGAAGATACTTACAGACATTCCAGACCAGAAACATGTTTTTGCCGTGTGAGCCTGTGTCAAGGTTTCTTGTTTCTACTCCAAAGTCATCCCATCTCTAGCCTGTTAAGTAGAAACTTTAGCTCCATAAAGAAAACCCCATTAGGACTTTGGTATCCTAAGGATTCTCCATTGGAATTAGTTGTTTACACTGACAGTGACTAATCAAGAGCTACACAGATAGGAAGACAACAGACTAAGGTTGTCAGTTTTGGGAAATAGACTTATCTCATGGCAATGCAAAAACAAACTGAGTTGCCCACTTCTATCTACAAACTGAGGCTGATATATGTGGCTGGCTGCAAGTTGCTGTGGACATTCTCTGGATCCAAACCACTGCTGACTATTTGAACAAGTTTATTAATACTGTTATTTATATTGACAATAATAGTACTACTGCAAAACCGAAAATCCAGTTCAACATTTCTAAAACAAAACAAATAGAGATAAGAAGGCAGGAGGGGGTAGGCGGGAGCAAGATAGATTAGAGGGGGGAAAGGGTCAAGGGGAGAGAGGGAGTAAAGGCGGGTTTATAGAATTAAGGGAGTGGGGGTTGGGATAAGGAGCAGGGTTTGGAGGGTGGGATTGCCAATCTCCGTCAGAAGCCGCTCAAAATAAAAATAGACTTCAAAGCAACAAAATATTATACACATGGTAAAATATTGACACATACCATAATGTAACATAATCTACTACAAAAGGTTTTATGCTGGTAGATTTTAGTACATTATCATAAGTATTAGAATGCTAAATCCCCTAATGGCCAATTATCTCTTTTTTTGTTTTTGTAAAGTTTGTTTAAATGTTTAAACGTTAATGTCTTAGTAAATTAATACTGCTAGTTATAATTAGTACTGCTAGTTATATTTAAAACTGTTTGTCAAAACTGTTACTTATAGTTAGTACTGCTAGTTATAATCTATGTCTCATTTTAATCTGGTAGTTACCATTTAATAACTGCAAAACAATAAAAATGGATATAATTATGTTTTTCTATGTTTTGAGCTAACACTTACAGGATAAGCAATGAAGTGTGCATTGGTTACTCAATGATGCATTCTTTGAGGGGAGGAATGTTTCTTGTTCCTCAAAGTGTTGGTTTTCACACCACACAACAAATGGTCATCAGTTCACCATGTCTCATAGACAACAAAGAATTGACTAGTCCAGAGCAAACGACTCCTGGTAAAGACTTCTCAAATCCGTTGATAGTTGATAGTTTACTCAAAACTATATGGTCGTCAATGCACCATGTTTTTAAAATGAAGCATTAGCTAGTCCAAAGCAAAATGGCTATTGGTAAAAGACACTAATCAAAATCCGTTTAATGGCTGTAGTTTGCCAAAAACTAAATACTTTGAGTGAATTGGAGCCAAAAAAGAATAGAGAGAATGTAACTTAAAAACACAAAGAGAGATGTGTTGAAAAACAGACAGATTGAAAAAGTGAGCCAAAAGAATTAGAGATAAAATGTAGATAAAAAAACAAAATAGAGATTGAGTGAAGTTATTTTTGAATTCATATAAAACTTTGGAGTTTTGTAACTACTTTTTGGGTGGAGAAAGTTAATACTAGCAGGCTTTATTTTAGTAATGCAAGAACCAAATATAGTACTGCTGGATGACCGTTAGAACTGATTGGGTCCTAACAGAATTATTTTATTAATTAATAAAGCCGTTGAGATATTTTTCTGCCAAATTTCCTATGATATAGGGGTTTTGACCAATTGGACGTTCGTGATCCATTCTATATATAGTTTTAATTTCAAATCACGATAAACACAAATTCATTTCTTCTTAAAACGGTCAAACCATATCTCTAACATTCTCTATTTAAATCTCAATAAACTTTCTCCACCTTCATATATTTCATCTAGATCATAACCCACTCGATTACTCACAGATTTATCTTGGCAAACTAGAATTTTGGTGACAAGCACAATCATGTTTAGCGTTTTTAGAGAAGTCAAGCAGGAAAGTGCACGGTTTCATCAAGTCATCGATTTTCTGAAAATGCTAAATAGTATATATATGTTAAATAACCCGTATATGGGCCAATAATGCCAAAAGAATAGAAAAAAGTGTTGCTTTTGTGTCTAATGTGCAGGAAAGATAAAAAGGACAAAAAAGCAAAAACAGTCAAAACTCACGTCAAGAACGAAAGAGACAAGAAAAAGAGTGAAGAAATTCAAAAGCGGATCAGCCGACACAGCAAGAAAGGCAAATACAAAGCCCAAAATGAAGTCCAAAGGCCAAGAAATGGACAATTTTCAAGTTCAAAGGCATTTAGGAGATTTGAAAGTTCAAAGACTTAATTTGACAAAAGTGGAAAGTGCTTTATTAAAGAAGAAAAAGAAGAAGGAAAACGCAAGGGCCAATGATGTAAATTTCAAACTTCTTTTATAACTATAAATAAGGCGGAACAAACACAGGGTACCAATAAGTGCCAATTTCCCTATACATTCCAAGACAGACAAAACGCGGCCAAAAGTCTTCCAACCAACTCCCAACCATTTTTCCCGCCTTTTTCCCCTACAACCCAACCTGCAAATCCACACTTCCCCCGCTCCTCTCTACATCAATTAACCTCATTCTAATCTCCTTATACATCATTCCGTCCACATGGCAACACCTAATTGGCTGGAACACCTCATTATCATGATCAAACGGCCAAGAATGATTCAAAGATGATCAATGGCTGAGATTTAGTGGAAGACTCTAGAATTCTACTCCTCTCTTCATCTATTCTCTATAAATAGGGAGCATAGGGCTCATTTTTCAGTTAGTTAGTTTTTGTTTTAAATTTTAACAATATGTATTACTTCATTTTATGCAATTAGTTCTTTCATAGCTTTCTAAATACGCTTAAATGCTCTTTGTACCTACTCCTGTCCATCTAGGTACTTCACAATTTTAGTAATCTCCATTCAGTTTCAAGTTTCCTTTGCTTTTGATTTCAATATTAAGTCGATTTTGATCAATAAGCTCTCAATAAGCTCAATTGAGCTTATTACTGTTCACAAGCTCAAATTTAGTTACAATTTTGTTTTTAGACATTCATTTACTCATTTGAATCCCATTTAAATCAAAGTAATGATCACTTGAGTGCATTTGAGTTCAATTTGAAGGATCAAAGGATAAATAAGCTAAAATCTAGCTTATTGAGGTCTAGAGGCAAGGTGCCAATAGGAACAAGCTTCTCTAAGCCACTCACTCTACTAGAGTGGCTTTGTGCTGAGACTACTTAAAATCTCAGGTTTTCTCTTCTACATTTCAATTTAGCATTTGAAAGCTTATTACATAGTACATTTTGCTTTTGAAATCTTATGCTTAATACTGTTTTACTTTCTCAATTAGCTTTTAGCTGTGATAGTTTTAAGTTTTCTAAGTGAAAATTCATCTAGGTTTTAGAATTTTACAAAACTGTCATTTTTAGAATAATAAGCTAGTAGAGAAACTAGTCCATTTCTATTAATAAGCTTTAGGTTTTATAGTTCAAAAAGCTTAAGTAGTTTAAAATTAGAGTGAGTAGATAAAAAACTTAAGCTGTTTTAGTTTTTAAACCAGCTTTTAAGCTCACTTAGTTTAGGCAGTTTTCATTTAAGGAGTGTTTGGCACTAGATGTTTTTGACTCCTAAAGTCAACTTCTTTATGTCAAAGGTGTTCATTTAGTTGTGTTAGGGTAGTATAGCAAGTTTTAAGCAGGTTTTAAAGGTTAGAATCTAGTTTTATAAAGTTTAGAGTTTAAAATCTTTTGCCAGCACCAGGGCAGCTTTTAGGTGTATATTGGTTTCAATTTTTAGAGATTTAGAGCTTAATAGTTTTCTATTATAGCAAAGATAGGAGTAGCAGTACCTAGTGAATTGGTTTAGAGGATTAGAACCTCAAAGTTTAGCTTGCAAGTTAGTGCCTTGCCAAATGCATCAGCAGCCAACTGCATCAGCAACAACTAGCACTCTTTTCATTTCAATTTTCTTATAAACTTTGTTAAGACTTAGCTTCTTTCATTTTAGATATATTTAGTATACATTTTAAGCATCAAGCAGCATCTTTTGTTTTTCATTTTCACCAAGTAATAAGCTCAATAGAAGCCAAAATCTAAAAAGCTTATTAAACACTTACTTTCTGTGACAGAAATTAAAGAGCTTATTTTCCAGCTTATTTTGTTGATAAAAGTAGGAAGTGCTTTTATTAATGTTGTAGAGTTTAAGCTCCTTAATAAGTTTGTAGTTTTAAGTTTTTGCTAATTCTCACTTTTTAATAAGCCAAAATTAAGCCATAAGCGTAGGGTCTGTTTTGTAGTTTTCTCAAAGTCTAGGGTTACCCGTTTCTATTAAAGTGTAAATTTACTATAGTTTGCCCGCCTACCCTGTTCTTTCATTTCTTTCAGTTTCTACCCTGTCTTTTTAGTAATAATAAAATAGTTTTATAATTTTAGTATTTAGTTTTAATAAATTTAGGGTTTTGTTTTAATTGAACAAATTAGGGTTCAATTAGGTCATAAAATTTGGGGCTTTTTGCACTATTGTATTTCTGCACCATTTTAGCAATTTAAAAACCATTTTTCTATATTTTTCTCATTTGATTTGTATTTTCTAGAAATTAAAATAGATTTTAGTTAATTTCTTTTACTTAGAAAAATCATAAAAAATAGAAAAACAGTTGAAAAATTAAAATTCTTTTTGAGAAAATTTTCTTTTTAAATCTAGTATTTTTGAAAAATAAAAGTAAAATTTTAGTGATAATTTTTAGAAAAAGTTTATTTTTGTTAATTCATTAATCTTTAGAAATTCATAAAAAATCCAAAAATAGATAAAAAATTCTAATTCTTTTTCCTAAAATTTTCATTTTAAATTTGTGATTTTTAGGTATAAAATTTGTCAAAAGTTGTGCCTTAGATTTTAAATTTCAGTTTTAGCTCGCATTTTTACGTTTTGTGCATTTCAATTTCGAGCTAGTTAATTGTTTTTAAATTCGTGCTATTATATTTTGTAGTGTAATCAATAATTCAAAAATCCCTTTATCATTCTTAACTCGAATCCGAATATTCCAAATTCTCAATTCACGATTTCGTTGGGACACGACCCGAGGAAAAGCACTTCCCGGATAAAAATATACAAATTGTGTTTTCTTTAGTGAGATTTTTACCTTATATTTCTCTTGTTTGAGAAGTATTTTGGAAAGAAATTTTTTCCAACGGATTAATACATATAATTAATATAAAATTTGTTTTTTCTAATACACGAATCAAATTTTGGCGCCAGTTGCCCGGGAAGTCGTGAACATTGTTAAGAATATTCGTTGAAGTAGAGTTTTGAAGATCCTTCCTTTGGAAGTTATTTTGCTATTTTTGTATAAAAATATAAAAAGTTCATTAATTCGATTCCTATCGAATTAGTAAAAAAAAAAAAATAATAAACATTTGGATACTAGCTATCCATCTTAAACCATTCCAAAAAAACAACAAAACAAATCGTGAAGTACTTGCGAGGTACGACGGACCTTTAAGTTTACAAACTATAAGGTGAGTTTAAGAAAAATGATAGCCTATTCACAAGTATCATTGCGGCTCGCTAAGCTTTTCCGCTCACTTGTGCGTAATCTTGGAGACTTATCGTGAAGCTTGTAATAAACGATTACCAAAAATATTTTTGTTTTCATTCTTAATAAATACTAAAAATTTTAATTTTCCCCAAAAATAATCTTCTCAATCTCAAATTCTTTTATGTATTATTCGGAAAAGCTAAAAATATTCTTCTTATTCCTCTTATTTGTTTAATTCTCATTTTCCTTATCCTCGATAATGTTTAATTCTTATGGCGCCTAATCGTTTAAAATCCGTTATTCAATCAAAGAGTGTTCAACTTGTGGAAGTTGGTACACCTTAAAAGAATGTTGCTGCTCAATAGGAAATCTTAATGATCAGATCATAGTTCCCGTGCCCGACTCTTCTCAGCATTGTGCGGTTTGTGGAACCCCGGTCGATGGTCCGTATTGTCATGGATGTACTCTTATACGTATGAAATTCGAAAAAGATTTGTTTGCATATTGTGTTGATAATGGAGTTTTCCAAAACTTTCAAGATACTTCCGAGTCATCCAATGACAATACCAACGTTGTTAATGCTCCTCGAGAGCCAAGCGTTGTTGATCAAGACCCCGGTGTGAATATTTCACAAGATCCTCCACAAATCGACCATAATTGTTGTTATGAGTGCGGTGATTCATTAAATGGGATTTTTTTGTCAAAAATGCATTTGTGAATTTTGTGGAAAAGGTGCTCATTTCGGTTACAACTGTCCACCAAAAGATCCGATCATTTCTGAGCTGGAACCGTGCTATAATCAAAATTTTGATTGTTTCCCACATGATTCACAAACTCTTCCACAACAATATTTTTGTTGTGAAAACTGTGGGGGTCCTCATGAGACTTACCAATGTCAGCCGATGAACCAAGAGTATTTTTATTCTCATTCTTCCGGTTTTGACCAATTTCAACCCCCACAGTTTTCCGATGTTTATCAGACTCATTTGATATGGATCCTTCTCCGATAGCAAGATATGAAATGCAACAAATCTCAAACGGATCTTATAGGAGCTATGCAAAACTTCTTGAAGAAGTATGATCATATTCCTCATAATGAAAAGAGCATCAAGTTATTGCTTGCGGAGGAGAAATTTTTGAAGATTAAGCAAGTTGTGGAAGAGAGCAAACTCAACCTGAGTTATTTTGCAAGAAATGTTTGCAAAGATCTTCTTTAAAGATTTACAAATTCTTAATGAAATTCAACCACTCAAACAAGAAACTTCTAACCAAATCCAAAGAAAAAATAAGAATTTTATGCCCAATAAGAGAAGAGTATGCGAAACTGCTTGCAGCGGAGATACTTCAAAAAGCTAATCAGCCTTAAATGAAAATCAATCTTCTCGAGAAATGAGAATCCAAGATTTGGAGATTCAAAAGCAGCAGTGTTTAGAAGAAATGAAAGAATGGATGAATGATTTAGGAATAAGAGAATATCGAAAGGAAGAGATCGATATTGATTATAGGAGAAAATGTGAAGATAAGATTTATGAGCTTAAGGATAAATTTCAATAGCCTAAGCATTGAAAATTCGAAAATCTACAATAAGGCAGAAGAGTTAGAAATTCTGTAAGCTAGATCTCGAATTTCGAAAGATAAATCGTTGACGATATGAGGATTTGGGATTTTAATGCGGTTCAATCCGAATACTCTGACACATTCCCTTTCGCAAAATGTAAGCCTAAGGATTCACTCATAATGGAGACGTGCATATAACACTACTCCTGGAAACGGAGACGATTAGTGTTGAGACCCTTGTTTCAAACACCAAAGTGAATCGATTACTTTATAGATTTGGTGGAGTGTAATTTTGTTCGACATCGATGAATCTATATTCGAGAAGTTCCACGATTAGACTGCTTCAACTTGCTCCGATTTTCACCGGAAAAAAATCGTTGAAAGTTTTTGTTTGGTCGATGAACGATGATACAACGATTATGACGATTATGATGACGATTTAAGATTGAGTTGAGGAGGACGGAGGAGAGATTGATCTCGACTTTCTAAGATCGTTGACATTTCTCTTCGGGAGAAATTAGTCGAAAGTTATCTTTTAATTGAAAAAATTAACGTTTTTAGTCTCTCTCCTCCTATTCCGATTTCTCCTATATTTTGCCCCTCCTCTACTAGCCCCGTTGTGGATCTTGATTTGCCTTTAGAGGAGGCGGATGTGACTAGTTTTTCGGATGACTCGATATTACGGGGTATCGAGAGTGACCGTGATTCAGGGGAGGACACTACTTCAATTGATACTTTACTTACCCCTTGAACGACTCGAGATTTCTTCCCGAGTATGATCATTTCTTTTGAGATGACAGCCCTGAGGGGCCGAAATTTAATGTTTTTGAATGAAATTACAACAAGTGAACTTTTCTTACCGCGGGTATAGTTAAAATGTTATTTTAGATGAAGAGGAAAGATACCTTCACATTCACTACCCGATCCATTTTTACCATTGTCAACCAAACCCGAGGTTTTATTAACCCACTATCTTTACTCCACGGGAGTGAAAGAGGATAAAGTATTTAAACTCGGGTATTATTTGATAATGAAGCTTTTAAGATAAGAGTTTCAAAAGCGTTAAGCACAATCTTAAAGCTCATTTGAACTCTTGATGTTTTTTGACCCACTCCACCCACCCTTATATGAAACTTTCATGTTACCAACAACGCATTTTTCCCCCGGTTCACATTTTCTCTAATGATACTCTTATTCTAAAAAGATTTTTTATGAACCCGGGATCAAAAATGCTACGGTATATCTTTCCATTCCTAGTTTGGGGAGTTTCCCACCTCTTAGATTTCTTCACCATTGCTTATTAATCCACATAAAAACCTAGTCTGTGGGAAAGAGTCAAGCGAAGGGGACTCTATAATAAACAAGCGCTTCGTGGGAGGCACCCCATGCTTATCCTTTTCATTTTCTTTCTTATTTTTTCTTTGCTTCCCCAAGGACAAATCAATACGGGGCGAGTATACTTGTACTCGTTTAACAAAAAACTAAGCCGTTTTTAGAGATGTTTAATGAGTCTAACAATGTAAAAAGAGAGGAAGCTTGTTCTCTTTTGTTTCTTGTTGGTTGTTTGTGATTTTTGTCTAGGTTTTCTGGATTTTGGAAGCTTCATGGTTCAAATATTGTGGAAGGACAAAGCAATTCCCACAATTTCCATTGATGGTCTCCAATCTTCTCTTCATAAAGTGGGAAATCTCTTATCCTTGTCTTTATCGAACTAACATCTATTCTTTTGGCATGTCCTTAGAATTTTTGTTAAAGATTCCTTTTGACCCTTATTTATAAACTTTGAGGACAAAGTTTCATTATAGTTTGGGGAAGAATATCTTCGATATTGACTTGCACTTCACGCAACCTTGTTTGAACCTTTTTTGAATTACCTTTTTTGTGAAAAAGTGGAAAATTTTAAATTTTTGCTTACAAAAGAGAAGCTCAAAAGAAGCTTAGTAGGAAAAAACAAGCACATTTTGGTAGTCCGTTGGGTGAGAAATAGGAGTAAATTTGTGACTTGACCGGTGAAAATGCCCTACTATTTCTTTAACCTACCTTTTATGGGGGCCAAGCTTTGTCAGAGCAAATCCCTATTGCTTAGGATTTTAAAATGTGAAGAAACAAGAAATGATGTAGTTAAATATAAGTGTATTTGTTTAAGCAAAGTTTTTGGAAAACCTAAAGCTTATAATAAATGATTGTGTTTTTTTACTCCCACAAGCTCTTAACACGCTTAATCATACGTGCTGCTTTTAATTTAATTGGACTGCGTGCGGCACCAATGTCTTTAAAAAAAGTCTTTACATTTTGAAAAAGAATTCATTTTAAAATGTAAGTAGATTTTCGTTTTCAAATTTATAAGTGATTTCTAAATGTGAAAATTTTTCCATTCATCAAAAAAGATAATTAATAAAAAGAATGCCAATGAATGATTACTAATGCACAAGCATTATTTCGTGCCAATGAAGCATTCCCGCAAAATAGAATAATAAAAGCTAAGAAGTAGTTTTTAATTCGTTGGGCGTATCCATGTTGAAAGAAAAGACTCGGATGGGGTCGCAACTAAGGATTAAAACTATTTACGTGAATCAAGTTCGTAGGCATTGCACCACTATGGAAGCGTGGCCTAGTGATGATTCAACAAGGGACTTTGGATCTAGCGTTTGTAGGAAAAGTTTTGGTCGCGATTAAATCACAAACCGATATCAGCGGAGAGGGGTCGAACTAATAACACCGGTTTTTGTTTGCGATATCCTATTGGGAGAAAGGCTAAAGTAGGGGTTCGAAACTAAGAACAACTATTCCTATTGCAGAAGAAAAAAAAATTAAGTACATGAAAATAAAAAGAATGGTTAAAAATTTCATTTCTCAAATCAATTTATAAGTTCTTCTTTCCAAATCCTTTTAAGCTTGAGTCGAGATTTATCTATGTTATTAACATTTGAGCTCACAAGGCTATTGTAAAGCTTAGATGAATTTACAACTAAGAAGCTAAATTGTATCTATGGTTAAGTTAAAAAGAGTGGCACACATCTTATCATAAATTTATTCCTGGGATGGAAAAGTTCACAATTATAAGTCACAGAGCTTAATCATTGGACTTAAATTGACAATGATCTGTTTATTAGCTTTGTTTAGTTAGTGAAAAGTCAAGGAGACGAATTTATTCCTCTTGTGCACTATTAAAAATTTCCCCCCGGAGTAGCCTATTTCGATGAGCCTAAAAGTTTGCAAACTTGCCAATGATTGCCATTTAATTTTTTTAAGAGATTAATGTTGAAAAGCAGAGTTGTTTACAAAAAGGTGATTATAAAGGAGGTGAAAAACAAGGCATTTAGGCAACATGTGTAGTTTACAAATTGTACACAAATCACATTATCTTGAGGACACGACAATCCTTAGTTTTGGGGAATTTTGATAAATGCTAAATTGTAATATGTAAATAACCACGGTGATTTTGGCCAAATAAAAGAGCCAAATAATGCCAAAAGAATAGAAAAAGTGTGCTTTTGTGTCTAATTGTGCAGGAAAGGATTAAAAAGACAAAAAGAAGCAAAAACAGTCAAAACCCGACAAGGAACGAAAGAGACAAGAAAAAGAGTGAAGAATTCAAAAGCCGGATCAGCCGATACAGCAATAAAGGAAGTCAAAGGACCGAGAAGGACAAGTTTTCAAAGTCTCAATGGCTTATTTGAAGTTTTAAAGTTCAAGGGACTTAATTTGACAAAAGTGGAAAGTGCTTTATTAAAGAAGAAAAAGAAGAAGGAAAACACAAGGGCCAATGTTGTCAATTTGAAACTTGTTTTATAACTAGAAAAAGGGCGGAGCAAACACAGGGACCAAAAGTGCCAATTCCCTATACATTCAAACAGACAAACGCGGCCAAAGTCTTCCAACCAACTCCACAACCGTTTTTTCCCCTGCCTTTTTTTCTCCCAACCACCCAACCTGCAAATCCATCCACACTTGGTTCCCTACCTCCTCTCTACATCAATTAACCTCATTCTAATCTCCTTATACATCATTCCGTCCACATGGCAACACCTAATTGGCTGGAACACCTCATGTTGGGAAATGCAAGTCAAAAGGTCAAAGTACTGCTAAGCAAAAGGTCAAAGTACTGCTAAGTTGAAGATCGAAGTACTGCCTACTTAGTAAGGAAAAGTCAACGTACTGCCATGCCGTGGATAAAGGAATCTTAAAGGAATTATCATTTAAACAGTTATGATTAAGTAATTATCTTGTCACACGTAAATTTAGTGATAGTATTGAATATATAGTTTATGATATACAAGGACTGTACACCTACTAGAGTTATCCTTATGGTTATAAAAGGATCTCTAGGAAGGTATTAGAAGATAACGAAAAACACGAATCATTAGTATTGTATTAGGGATCTGCAATTTAGGCAGATTCAAAAGGTTTATAAAAGAAATCGTTTGAGAAACTATTGTGTGTTCTTCTTAAGTACTATCTGCCAACAAGATTCAGCATAGTTTGACAGTATATCATTGTTTCAATTAAGGAATATCGATCCTACAAGTGGTAAACATAGCATAGTGAAGATACTCAGATTCTAGAAGAACTTTTAATCAATCGCAATTCTTCTAACTCATAAAATGATTTCTAAAAACAAACCATATCCCTCCAACCGCGTCCATACTGCACGATTTAGAATCCCAATGAAAAATCAAGAAAGGTGAATATGACTCAATGGTCATTTGATCGACAGTATATCGCTATCACTGATCACGATACTATGGGACATAAATCACCAATGGAAACCAAACCACAACTGATCCTCCTGCATCTCCCTCAGTTGTCTGCACCAAGACTTCACTTGCTGCAAACCAGAGAAGAAACAATGAGAAAAGCCCGTTATATACTGTCTTTCTGTTCTGCCATACCTGATAGACACTTCTCAGTTTTATGATGCTGTAGATGCAAGATCTTTATGGAAAGCCCATAAAATCAAGATGTTGTGAGAAACGAAGCATCAAAAAGATTGCCAAAAGAATCTGTTGAAACAACAATTAGACAATTCACTATTGGAATCTAGGGAAGAACTAATTCAGCATACAAAGGTTTCAGCATATTCTTAGTCAAGGCCTTGAATTACATATGCTAGGTTCCAATGAAGATTCAATTTGAAGTTTCTAAGAAGCCTACCATCTGTTGCATGAATGTTGGCGTCCCATGATCGTGGATAACCTGGATTATACGAGTTAACTTTGAAGATCTCTACAACAACTTACAGGTGTAATGAGCATTGAATTAAGGTTGTCTCAAATTCAAGTTCTACCAACATTGCTTTATGTCCACAAAAAGTCCAAGGCATACTTTGAAACAAAGTACTGCTGACCCAGCAAATATCCCAAAAGGATATACACAAGCTGCCTCAAGCAAGGTGCAAACTGCTCCTAACTATGCTTCCCACTCAGATGAAATCATATGTTTTCCTTCATTTCCCAACAAGTCATCCAATGCCCTACTACTCATGATGATGAAGACCTGCTACAAACTTAATAATGATGCTATTGAAGAAACTGACATTAGGTGGCAGGTGCTATGTATAACGCAAGGATAAAGGAATTATATGAGGAAGACAGAAGACCAATTGATCTTCAAGCCAAAGAATGGGATCACTTTTGACAAATCCAAAGATTGAATGTTTTAATTGTCAAAAAGTTGGGTCATATTTGCTAGAGAGTGGTGTGTTTGCTAAGTTCAAAGAAAACAGAGCAAAATGGTCGTCAGAAAAGAATACTGTGGCTATTGAAGATTCCAAAGTCAAAGGCCTTAGTGGCAACAGACAACAATGAAGACCTTGACTGAGACCAGGCCTTTGATGCTGAAACCAACGACTTATTGCTATGATGGCACTGACTGAAAGTTGAAAAAGGATGATTGGAGCATGGATTTTGATGAGAACTATGTGCATTTTATGGACAAGATGGACTGGTGATTTTGACTGGAGCATTAAGATGATGGATGCACCAGTATCTCTAGCTAATGGCTACAAACACAAAGAGTACCATAACTGTTCCAAATGTATTAAGTCCTTATAAACAGTTGGCTTGAAAACTACTCAAAAAGACAGAGATAATTGTTTCAAAGAGCTAGGACTGAAATTCTAGGATATAGACAAATGAGCCGTAGATCTTTAGATGTCATACTTACAACACATGAAAAGAATGAAAATGCATGGTGGTGATAAGTATGAACAAATGGAATATGACTTAACGAAAAGATTAGAAACTAGAAGAAAAACAAGAAGGAATTAGATCAACTTAAAAGAACGAGATGATTTGCAAAGTAAAACTTGAGAAATGGACAAATGCTTCTGTACTACAAAAACGAATCCTAAACAAACAAAGATATTTGTCTGATAAGTACATTAATAGGGTTTGGGAATGAGTCTGAGCAATAGTTATGTAAAGTGACCATTACATCTGGTGGATGAAAACTTTGACTGACTGACATCTGCTTACGAAAATTATCAAACGCGAAACAGGCCTACAAAGCAGTTACCAATCCACCCACAGTAACAATTATACCACCTAGGGCAAATGTCTCCTTTACTAGGGATAGAATGAACCTAGCAAATAGGAATAAAGTTGTTAATCAAGAGAAAACAAAATCAAGTCAACCAGAAATTGATAGAAATAAAGTCATAATTGAAGATTGGGTTGATAGTGATGATGAAGAGACTGATGTTTCAGAAAGTCAAAAGGAAACCGTTTTTAACACAGAGAATAGTGAAACATCTTTTGAAGACAGGTACCAAACAGTCAAAACGAATGTTTGGTCAAGAATCTAGGAAAAGGGACGTTGTGAACAAATGGGTAAATTAATGTTTTGTATGTTACAGTCCTAATGACCTAATTAAGGATTGTAACCTACATTGAACAGGAAACCTTCACAACAAACCCAAACTTCATAAACCTAAGAGAACACATGGGTCAAGGAAACAAGACCAGTTTGTGAACAACATCCAAAGGGTGACCATAGTAATTTCTCAGAAACTCCTAGGTACCGTCTCACCAAGAGGAGATCTTTTACTCCATCATCAGTACTTATCAAGGGATGGTTGAAAAGTACCGGCTAGACATCAGACACAAACCAGTACCATCAAAAAGTACACTAATGTGACTTTATCAAGTACTGCTAGATGCTAGAGTACCACATCAGTACAATCCCGAATACTGATGGATTTATTATCCAAGATGCGAAAATAGAAGACCAAAATCTCAAGTTACTTACACCAACATTGAGGTCCACTACTACAAGGACTCCTCAACAGACCATAGGACGCCAAGAAAATGTGAAATCTATCTGGGTAAAGTAAAGAAGAACTGTTTGAAATCCCAACAGTACTTCCCACAAACGTCGCAAAAACAGAGTGCAATTATAAATCCAAAACTAAACATTGAGAACCAAAAGGACTAGCAAGAATCTGTGAATAGGGATAAAGGATCTTACAGCACTCCAAGCAATTTGAAGTAAGTAAACTCCATTAGGGGTGATCCAAGTCTGTTATGGACTTGGGTCCCTAAAAGAGTCTATATTCATTGAAAATTGTTTGTACAGGCAATGCCATAAGAAGAACTGAGAGACTATGCTAGTCATTGACAGGGTATGCCTCTGGAAGTATGACCGGATACAAGGACACTAATCTAATTTAAAAGAATATAAAGAGTGGTTTGTGGTGGCTTTATAAGGAAAATCCACAAAAGTGTGAAATAATCTCCTTAAAAGGAAAACATTAGTACCATCACACAGCTTAGCCATTGTGAGAAAGTTTAGCTATTTGGAGGAGCTCAAGTTTATATCACTTTTCTCTGTTTCTCAAATCTGTGCTAAAGAAGCACAATGTTCTCTCACAGATAAAGATGTTCTTATCCTACTCTCAAAGATCAAGTTTGTTGATGAAGAACTGTTAATTCTTAGAGCACCAATAAAGAATTTGTCTACAGTCTGGATCAAAAGAACAATATTCCTTCAGGAGGATTAACTGTTTAGGTTGCAAAGTGCAACAAATAGAAGAAGTATGTTTTATGTTATGCACAGAAGATTGGGCATGTAAATCTCAAGAACATTAACAAGTTGTTCAAAGTCAATCTGGTTAGAGGTTTACCCACCAAAACCTTCATAGATTGATCAATGCCGAGTCTTGCATATGAACAAGGGAAACCAACACTGGGCTTCTGTAAAAACGTTTTCAGAAAGACTATCAGAGAACCTTTAGAATTGCTCCACATGGACTAATTTGGACCTGTTTTCAGTAGAGAGTATAAACAAGAAAAAAGTACTGCTATGTGACACTGACTGATGACATTGCAGCAAATTCAGTTGGGTGTTTTTCTTGGCTTACAAGGATGAGACATATGATATGCTTCATGATTTGATTGTGGGTTTAGAAAACAGGCTAAGACATAAAGTGAAGACCATCAGGTGTGACAATGGAACAGAGTTCAAGAATCAACTAATGAATGAGTTTTGTGCCAAGAAAGGAATCAAGAGAGAATATAGCATTGCAAGACACCTAATCAAAATGGAGTTGTCAGAAAGAAAGAATAGGACTCTCATTGAAGCGCTAGAACCAATGTTTAGCAGACTCTCCTTTTACCTATTCAAATTTGGGCTGAGCAGTCAATAAACACGGCTTGCTATTGCTTAATTATAGTTTTGGTGACTAACCTCAAATGAATACTTCTTATGAAATTTTGATGGAAGATCTCACCAACATCATTTTCATGAGACCCTTGGCTGCTCACAGTACTATACTTAATACCCTAGATCAATTGGGTAAGTTTGATGGCAAGTCAGAAGAAGGCTATTTGTTGGGATATTCTACTAGCAGCAAAGGTTTTAGAGTCTACAACAGGGTAACAAGAAAAGTTCAGGAATGTCTTCATGTCGATATACTTTTATAACATGAGCATCAAAAAGGGAAATGTCCTAGATATGGATCTTTTGAACTTGACCTTCTAATCTCCTTGCGCTGAACTACATAACCTGTTAGGTAAAAGAAAAACTATGCTGATTTCCGGAGACAAAGTTACACACTTTGGATGATGTTTGAAGATTTAGGGATGACCAGATGATTGCAATTCATTGTTCATAAACAAGCTCCAGCTATGCATCATAAGGAACGAACTGCTGCAAAAGAAGTTCCATTGTCCCTTTTGAATAACATGCTATACATGATGAGCTTATGAATTTTGATGCATCAAAAACTCATGCCAGAAGCTATAAAGATGATCAAAGTATTGCTTTGAAGAGGAAAAGAGAGGAATATTTCTATAGCTAAGGGAAATAGAACATGTCAACAACTTTCACTCTAATACTGCTAACACATAACCACCTCCTCAAAGTTCGTGGTAATACACCAACAGATTCTATTATGATTATTCCAAAAGATGGTGTTTTCTCTACAAACTCCTTTGATGATGAAAATACAGATACATAGGAAGGGGAGCTTGCTGTCTACAACAAAATGGATCCCTACCATTGAGTCACCCTAACTCCTACACATATAATTTCCTAAGATTCATCCTAAAGTCCAGATCATTGGCAAAAGTACTCTGCCGGGTTCAAACAAGAAAAAGCTAAAGAAAGTACTTCTGACCAACACCAAAGCCTGCTGTCTTTCAATTACAAGCGAAAACAGGAACTAATCACAAAGATCACAAACATGCAAGTTTGCTTATGTTACCCTATCTCAAGAGGAACCCAAGAAAGTCTCTCCAAGCCGTTAGCGATAAAAGTTGGGTTATGAAGCATGCAAGAAGAACTACTCCAATTCAAGCTACAAGATGTAAGGTCTTATGTGACTTACCAGAAGGCAAGCGAGTACTTATGGAACAAAATGGGTGTCTAGAAACAAAGAGGATGAAAGAGGTACAATTAACCAGAACAAAGCACACTGTATTTGCACAAGGTAACAGACAAAGAGGAAGTGTGGATTATGACTTAAGTGTTTGCACCCCAACCATTTGCCAGAATTGAACAATCCGACTCTTTTTGGCTTTAGCATCCTTCATGGGCTTTAACGGTCATCAGATTGGATTTCCAAAAGTGCATTTTTATATGGCAATATCACAAAAGAGGTGATGTAAAACAACCCTCCCGGTTTTTAAAGATCCTGCTCCATACCAAACAAGTCTAACAGAGTTGTCAAGGCACTCTATGTCTTCACCAAGGCCCACAGAGCAGGTAATTAAATCCATTCCTACTTTTCTTTTTGAAACATTGTTATAGGCGAGGTGGCTATTGATAAAACTCTGTTTATTAAGGGGATCGAAGAGATATCATGTTGGTACATTATTATTGCAGATGATATTGAGACTTTGGATCTAACCAATCATCTATGGAGAAGGATTTTGAAAAACTTATGCAAAAAGAGTTTAGATTAGTTCATGGGTGAACTTCACCTCTTTTTGGGCAATCAAGTCAAGCACTCCAATGTGGTATTTTCTAAGATCAAGACAAATATGTAAAAGATATTCTCAACAAGTTTGACTTTAGAAACCATAAGCCATCATCATACTCCAATTGGAATCTCATAACCTCTTGGGAAAGAAGAAGAGGGTGAAATGTTGATGTACATACTTAAAGGTCAATGATTGGGTTTGCCTTCATGTACTTAACATCTTCAAGACCAGACAAAATGATTGCTGTATTGTCCTTGTGCCCGATTTCAGAGTCTACACCAAAGGTTTCTCACCTACATGCTGTCAAAATGGATATTTAGGTACCTTCAAACATCAACCAAAATTGGGTTATTGGTAATCCTAAGGACCTCTCTTGTTCATTTGGGAAGCTTTTTCGGACAGTGACTATGCAGGGACAATCATATAGAAGATCACTTCAGGTGGATGTCAGTAACTAGAAGAAAGACTATTTTTTCTTGGCAATGCAATAAAAAACAATTGTGGCTATAATCATGCCTACTGATGCAGAATATGTTGCAGCTCTGAAGTTTTTGTGCCAGTAATGGGATGCAAAATCAATTGCTTATTATGGTTTTAATTACATGAACACTGAAATCCCCACAATGACAATGAGAGTTACCATATGCATTGTGAGAATTCCAGTTTTTTCACTCAAAACCAAGCATATTCAGGATTAGACATCCACTTCATTTCGAGAATTGCTATGAGCAAAGCCTTATTAAAAATGTGGCTCAAGGTTCATACTGATGGACAATGTAGCAAGAAATACTACACTAAAGGCTTTGCCTTGGCAAGATTTAACTTTTTGTGGTAACAATTGGGATGAGAACCCATAGCTATCATTGAGGGGAGGAGTGCAAATATAAAGGTACTGAGATCAAGTAAAGTACGTGGTTGGGTTAGATTGGATTTTGGAAGCACTCTAGCTCACATTTGAGGTAGGATATGAATGATTTTTTCAGAGGTTTGATGATTTGAAGAGATAGTTTAGCAAGGTTTTAAGGGTTGTTCGTTGCACAAATTGAGTTGGAAAATTTTTTTTGGTTTGAAAGTACTGCTTAGCCCAACTCAAAAGTACACTGCTTGTCTAAGAAAGAACTGCCTTAAGACAACAAAGTACTGTTCAAAAACGTTCGGTCCAACGGTCAAAACGTACGTTTTTTGCGCTTAAAAATCTTATTTAACAAACGGTAAATTCATAAGTTATCCAACACAACCTATAAATACTCAGCTGACTGCAATTTTTTGTTTTTTCTCACTTTAGTCTCTTTTCATCATATTTTTTTTAAATACAACTCCAACGCACATTAATTTCCCTTCAAATGGCAACTCATCGGCACTTGTAACAAGCACAACATGATTGCGGTTGTGGAAAAGACGGCATATGAATGCTGATTTTTAATCAAATCAACGACTTTCTTCCCTCCACTGGCTGCTCCATTAATTACTCATTGTTTGGATGATTCCAGACTCATCGGTCCTTGGCTTCAACAACAATTTTGGGCTACAGCTCTACTCAAAGTGATCAATGAAGTACCTCATAATTATTTTTTTTTTCCGCAGCCATGGTTGCTGGCAAAAAGATCTTGATCTCTGAAGAAACCATTCGAGCTGACCTACTCTTTGATGATGCAAATGGTGTAGATTGCTTTCCTAATTCAAGTTGATTTGGGATCAAAACACCTCAGAGATAATGGCTATGAGGGTAACTTAGCACAACACACTTTCTCTAAACCCGTTATTTAAGCCTACAGTGGAAGTACTTGATCCATGTATAAACTTCACTGCCTTAAGTCCTAAGAGTACCTCATGGGAGCAATTGGCACCAACTCGCTTCTAATCTCTGCCCCTAGTATGATTAGCAACAAATCAGAATTCAACTTTCTTGATGATAATGAATGGAATGCTAGGACATATTTCAAATGGTACACCCTTTCTTATGTATCCTAGGTTCTTTCAATTGTTTTTGAACAAGCAGTTAGAGGGAGTAGACAGACCTCAGGACTTTATACCATCCGTTTCACTTCCTTCCAAGTTTTTACATTTATGCGGAAGTCATAGTCCTAAGTTTCTCGTGTAGGATTACACCCTTAGACTCCATCTATGATAGAGGTAGTCAAGCATTAAGCAGCGGAGTGAAGAACTATAGTACTAGTCCTCATTCTCTCTAGGCTTGCAAGTTCTCAAGGGGAGGGCCAAGGTTCATACAGCAACTCAAAGTGCTGCTCCTTTCACAAGGTACTCTGCTTCATACAAAGGTACTTGCTTCCTTCCATGGTCTCTGCTGTCCCACATATTCTGATGCATTCCAAGGTACTGATACCTTACAAAGTACTGCAGCATATCACGTACTGCTAATTGTTCCTAAATATCCCAATGATTAATACTCCACAGATGCGTCCTCAAACATCTGAGGAGATGAAGGGACTTTTAGATATTAATGCTTTGAATAGGGAAGTTAGGAGGCTCAAGAAGCAAACCCTTTCTCAAGCTAAACAGATTCTCAAGCTCAAGGCCAAGCTCAAGAAACTGTCCAAATTCGTACAGCCGGTGGTCAAGCATCATGCTTTTTGGGTAGAAAATCAGAATCTTAAGAAGCAAAAGAACGAAGAAAGAAGCAAAAGGAAGAAATGAGTTCTACATGTACAAATTGGGAGGAAAAAGGATGAAGTACTTTGTCTGAAAGCACTATGATCAAGAAGAAGATACAGCAGAATCCTTCTTTGATGATATTTTGATAAAGATGCGGCAATTGCCCCTTACATTGATAGAAAAAAGCAATAAACAGAAGATTGAACGAAAAAGTGATGAGACTAGAGGAAATCAATGTTGAGAGAAAGAATCTTCTAATGTAAAGAGGGACAGAAGAATTGGATTTGGAGACAACTCAAAGTACTGCTAGACAAGGTACTATTACTCCAAGGACCCTAAACTTTGAAGATGAAGCAGGTCCTTCAAGCCCACTCCGTCCAATTCAAGTTATGGACTCTGAAGAACAACATAATGCTGCTGAAGTTCTTGTTGCTATCTCTAGACCAAGAGGTTTGAGCATTCCTGGTCCCATACAATCTCAACCTCAACAGCCAACTCAAGGTACTGATACTCAAGGTACTGACCCTAAAGATAAAGGCAAAGGGATACTGGTTGAAGAACCTAAAAAGAAGAAAATGACTCTTCAACAAATCAGAGCCTTGGAAACGACAAATGATGAGGAGGTTGCTAGAAAAATTCAAGCTGAGTGGGATGCAGAAGAAGAAAGAAAGAGGTTTGAAGAATTGAAGAAAACAAAGCCAAAGACTACTTTGAGGAAACCTACTTCTCTTGCTCAAGAAAGAAATCAAATGATGAGTTTCTTAAAAGGTCAAGGATACAAAAATTTGCAAAAACTTAAGTATCCACAGATGAAGGAATTGTATGACAAAGTTCAAGCATCTATTAAAGACTCCTTCAAAGACTTTGTTCCAATGGATTCAGAGAAAGAAAGGGAGATGTTGAAGGAAAGAGATGCACAAAGACTCTCAAGGAAGAGGAAAGCTACAATTACTGAAGAACAGCCATCAAAGAAGCCTAAGTTGAGATCAGAAACAATTGATGAGCTTAGAAACTATCTTCGGGTTGTAGATTTTGAAAAGAATGCACAAGATAGAGAGTCATTAGAAGGAATCTCCATGATTACAGCACTCCAAGTTATTGATTCACCTGATGGAGAGTATCTCATCATTCACAGAGCAAATAATCACTTCAGGGCTTTTGATACTTTATGGGAGATACTGCATGTCTTAGATAGGCAGGATTTATATCACCTACATCGAGTTGTTGATGACTATTATGAACACATTCCTCCAACCGGCTTAGGCTTGATGCTTCTAGGTGATCTAAACATTATTTGGGAGACGGCTGAATCAAGTGATGATGACTTCTGGAAGGATCAAGAAGAATGGGAAATCATAAGATGGAGGTTTCATGAATCTTCAGGAGTGCATACACTAGAGATAGAAGATGGCACTATGATTCACATGCTGGCTGAAAGAAGATATCCTCTATCAAGAGAGTTGATGATAAGGATGCTAGATCATGGCATGGAAGTTGAAGAAGAGACTGAGACAGCCATCACTTTGATACATCTGTTCATCTTGTGGACAACTGAAGATGGTGACAATTCTTAAACAACTGGTATGTTTTATCAAAATTTTCTTTATATATATATCTTACTTTGATAAACAGACTTAACTGTGAACAAAGCAGTACTTTGTTTAAAGTACTGCTAGTGTAAAACAAACAGTACCTTGATGAAGGTACTGCTAGTTAAAAAGTTGTTTTTGAAATATGGTGATGATTTGAGTGTGCAAAAAGATTTAGTTAAGGCACAGATTATTTGAATGTCAAAACTGTTTTTAAGGATTGAGTGTTGTTTAACCACCACAATATAGGCAAATGGTATTTCATTCCACCATGTCTGTACAAACATAAAGGGATTGACTAGTCCAAATCAAACAGGTTTTGGTAAAGACATCTCTAATTCTATTGATGGTTGACAAATTTTACCAAAATTGTATGGTGATCAAATACACCATGGTATTACATTGGATTATTGGCTACTCCAAAGCAAAACGGCCTTTTTGGTAAGAGGAAACTCAAATCCGTGATAGCTTTATAGTTTGTCAAAAACTATATGGTTCTCAACTCACCAATGTTTTATTACTGAGGTTGACTAGTCCTGAGAAACGGCTACAGGTTTAGTTAAGGATAATCAAATCCGTTTATGGTTGTTAATGACTTACCAAAAGTCATTTAGTACTCAACACACTATGATTCAGTTCTGGTGTTGAAGTGATTTTCAGTTCATCATGGATTATTACCTTTCTAGGTACAAAGAAGCTGACTGATCAAGAGTGAATGGCTACTTGGTAATGGTCATTAAAAATCCATTCATGTTGCTTGAAAAGGACATGTTGCTGAGTAGAAGTAAGTAAGTAGAAAAACGTAGAAGGTGAGAAAGCCAAAGCAAACTACTCAAGTGCAGAAGAACAATCTGTTTGAGGTAAATGACAAAGATTTTTTTGGTAAGAATTGTGTATGTTACAAGATAAGAGATTCAGTTCTAGATTACTCATACAGATTATGTGTTACTAGTTACTGCTTAAATGACAAGACAGACTGATGACTTATTAAGAAGACCAATCTATCAAAGAAACTTGAATGTCATGCAAGTAGAATTCAAGTTAGGGGCGGATTGTTGGGAAATTACAATGTCAAAAGTCTATGTACTGCTAAAATTGAAAGATCAAAGTACTGCTAAGATAGAAAAGTCAGGTTAATGCAAGTCAAAGATCAAGTACTTGCCTTGGATATAGGAACTATAAGTTTTACGGTTTGTTTTAGCATTTATCTGGTAACAGGTTATTAGTGATAAAGTATCAATTAGTGTTTATTGATATACAAGGAATGGACATTCTACTAGGAGGTTTTCCTATTTGTTTTATAAATGGATCTCTATGGAAGGTATTCAGAACATAGAACAAACATAGAAAAACACGTAGTTGAGAATTATTTTAGTATTGTATTAGGGATCTGCAATTTAGGCAGATTCAAAAGGTTTATAAAAGAAATCGTTTGAGAAACTGTTGTGTGTTCTTCATAAGTACTGCCAACTAGGATTCCGCATAGTTGACCGTTTATCAGTGTTTCATTAATGATTATCGATCTACAATGTACAAATCATGAAGCATGGATTCTAAAAATAGCGTTTTTTGACCCCCCCCCCCCCGTTTTCATTCTAATTTCTTCACACCACTTATGTACACAGCTACTACACTCAATATACAATGTGTAAACCTAAATTATTCTATTATAAGCTTTCATAATATATTTTCTCTCAAACGCTAATTTCAAAACCCTAAACCTAAAACGAAGCTGTTTCGAATCCTTGACTCGTTTCTCCATTTTTATCCATTGTAATCTCAAACCAATATCTTAAATAAGTTATTAATAACATAAATTACATCATTCTCAACCACTTTCATCATCATTTCACCATATTATACAACAATGTACACATAGAATAAAGCTAGAAAACCCTTAATTGTGCCCTAATTGTAATCTTTGGACCGTTTTACTCATTTTTACCCATTTTACCTAAAACAACCTCTCATATTTAGGATTATATTCATGAAATATTAGCCTTAGGATCAGTTAACCTATCATTCCTAATCAAATGTACATGAATTTACAAGCTAGAAAACTCAACCCGAACCCTTATGAACCCTAAATGAACCCGAAATACAAACCCTTGCAAAATGACCCATTTTAACTATTTTTCTTGCAACCAAGCACCTCATGACTAAGATACTTCATTCCTAAGCAGCTTACAAGCACCTCACACAAATATCTTTACCTTATATAGTTTAAAAATGGCACATGGCCTTCCTTTTTCTCCTTGTTTTTCAGCCGCGACATCATAAATGGGCAAAACAACTTCACAAAGCTAGTTTTTAAATTTATTGCTTGAACAAACACATCTATAGACCCTCCTCATAGTCCTCTAGACTTCCACATGTACTAACCAGTTCACATAGCTTACCCTATGGTCCACACACGATATTTTACCTATATATAGACCTTAAACTCTTTATTTTTCATCATCCCCCACTTCCTCCTCTATAACCCTGACATTAAGAAGCCAATCCCTATTCTCTAATAGATCTAAGTGATCTAGAAGCTCAAGATAAGAAAGAAGCAAAAGAAACCAGGAAAGGAAGCCAGGGGTGTTATTCTAGGCGTACGAAGCGAATGTCCTGATTCTGACCCGTTTCTAAGCCATATGATCATAAGGACCAGGTTCTCTATGCTTATGATCTGCTTTTTTAACGTGTTATACTGTTTATATGATTCTTGCTAAGTCATATTTATAAGCTTTTGTGAACTCAATAACCTAAAGTGTTATGCCCTTTTGATCAAAACGTACACCCGAAACCCTTATTTCATGTTTTTACTTAACTATGGGTTAATATTGTAATACTTTTGTTATAACCTATCCTTAATAAGCTATTTATAATGTTAAAATAAAGTACTTTGATGATGTTCATAGATTAAATTGATCTTAAACCCGGTCGTTTTTCATTTTAAAAACCCTAATTTGACCCGTTTTACTTTCCCAGCTTAACGAATCGTTAATGTTAACTTGCGTTGTGTTAAATTTCATTTTTTAGTTTATTATAACTTATAATGTCTATTGAAATATGGTAAATAAGTCCCCCCCCCACAACCCAAAACCAATAACCCCCCTTACATGGCAATTTGGACTATGTTTTGTAATTATAAATCCATGTAAGGGGTATATATCGTAACTTTTGAAATTAATAACTAGAAAGGGCTGAAATGTCAATTTTATAAAGTTATAACTATAGGGGTTATTATGTCAATTTCCAAAGTACAGGTTTACTTGGTATACTCTATTATAAGTTGAAGGACCCAAAGACCTTCATAATAAATGCAATACTCAATGGGTAAATTCTGCCACTTTTCAAACTCAAGGGTCTAAAATGTAACATTTTGAAAAAGTATAAAATCATGTTTAAAACCTTACAAGACATAACTTTAATTAACGCTTCTCGTGCTTAACATTTCTAGATATTGATTAAAACGCTTAAAACCGATTATATCATATCACAATACTAGGGAGACGCTTAATATTTAAGGTTGTTTCATCTTGGTATTCCGGTTATGGGACTGAGTTGTTTTGGTTATGAATTTAAAGTGCCCTAGCTACTCAAACGTTTACTGAATTACTTCTGAATTATGATGGCCCGAACGGTGATACAATAATTCCAAACTCTTCAATCAAACTCATAACTCTTAAAACTAAAGTTCTAGAGTACAATCTTCCTAAGACTCAACATATTTAATCAGGTTGGTGACATGATGTTTACTTATCATTTGCTATATCAACACTTCCATGTTAAGATTATGATAAGGTCGTGAGCTTTCATTATCTGAATATTTATTAATCTACCTATCAGGTGAGATTCATAACACTCGCCTTTACTTATTTACATGTTTTATAAATCCGCGAGGGGGATACATGCTTGTTACAAACTCTTTTACATACTCTTTTATCTTATAACAATGTGATTACTTTTCAATGACTTAGTGAGTTCATAGCCTCACTTTTAATCTCTTTAATTATTTCATAAACCCGTGAGGAGGATACATGCTATAAAGTACGAATACAAGTGTTTTACCAGACTATATGCTAATCTAATGTATCATTACAATCAATGTCTAAGTTATAAATCCTACAAGTCATTAAATTTAACTTCAAGTCGTTAAATTGACTATGGATATTAATCTGTTAGTTATCTTAGATCTCAAGTCTTAAATTTGACATCGATGTCATTAATTGACTTTGGATATTATCTGTTAGTTTCATAATCCTACAAGTCATTAATTTGACTTTGAGTCGTTTAAATTGACTTTGGATATTATGTTAGAGTAATAAATCTACAAACGTCGTTTTAAATTTGACTTTGAGTCATTAAGTTGACTTCTGGTTATGTTAATATGTTGATATATGAGCTCTTCAAGTCGTTAAATGATCTTTGTATGTTAATGTGTTGGTGAAATGAGAACAAGGACAATCTGATTCAAAACAACGGGCCAATTACGGGATAATAAATTGTTACTATGAGTTCATTGCGATTATTACTAATAACGGGGTATATTATAACATGACCCAAGATATAATAAATATCATTTTCATAATAATTACTGTTTTATACAATTATTATTAATATTATTGTATTCAATTATTACATTTTAAAACTATGAATTTCACTCAACCTTTGGGTTGATCCTTTTTAGCTTGTTTAACTAAGAATTGAGCATGTTGCCGGTACGGTAGTGGCATGACTCGAAGCTGGCTGAATGTTATCATTCAAACTCATTGTTTTAGGGATTTTGGGACCTACATTTGTTAAAAAAACTTTGATTATAATGAATGATTAACTAAATTTTACCACAACGTCTCTTTTAAGTTGTTTTTCTATGATATATGATTGTTGTATCCATGATAGTATTCCCCAGTTAGCTTCCGCTGCTTATTGTCAAAATGGGGTGTTACAATACGTCATTAACTTTTTACCTTAATCACTATTCTGTGAACGAATGGAATACTTATCACTAAACACAAACACCCTCAAAATGAGATAATCATACACCTCAAAATGATATCATGCACCCTATTCAAACACACAACACACATACAATACTGATCAGCACTCAAGATCAACAAAATGGACTCTTAGCCATTTCTAAGGGTATCACTAACCTAATTAAATCACGAATGTTACAGTATCCCCTCCTTGATGAAATCTCGTCCCGATATTTAACTATGCAGGTATCTAGCATAACTCGGTCCCACGAACAAAACTGTAGGGAATTAATCACACGCCTCGCAGCGCGCGCACGCGCGCGGTTCCAAGTAAACTCAGGACCACATTTCGAGTTCCATCTAACTTTCACTAGTGTTATCTTATTACGTTTTAACTTCTTAATTTCTCATTCCATAATCTCTACAGGTTCCTCGACAAAACGAAGTGTCTTGTCGACCTTTATCTCATCTAATGGCACATGCAAATTTGCATATCTACAGACACTTCTTCATATTTGACACATTAGAAGTTGTCCTTGCAAGTTATTCAACTCCATAGGTAAACCTCAAACTATTGAGCCATAAGTCCAAACCTTTTAAGGATCCCAACAGTCCTACATATCTGGTGCTAACTTACCCTCTTTCCAAAACAAACTACGCCCTTCGAAGGCGATACCCTTAATAATACTCGATCACCCACCTCAAACTCTAACGGTTTACGCCTATTATCCAAACAGCTCTTTTGACGATCTCTCGCCTCTTTGAGCTTTTCCTTTACCAACACTACGTTATCAGTTGTTTCTTGTACTAACTCAAGTCCAGTCAAACTACTCTCTCCAATCTCTGCCCATAAACATGCGAAACTACATTTCTTTCCATACAAGCTTCAAATGGAGCACACCGAATGCTCAAATGATAACTACCACCAAAATCGATAACACATGCCCTCATTATATCTTCTAAAGTCTGAATCACTGATATGTGAGAAATCACATATCCTTATTATATCCAAAATGCTTAATGATTCAAAATGTTGCAAAAATATGCTATGTATTTTGTATATTTTGTTGTTTGTGAATGTGTAGGTACAGGATATGTAAAAAAATCACAAGGAAAACGATCAAAACCAGACAAAACACGGACACGGGATACGAAAGAGTGCACAATCATGAGCCAGATGTTTTCTAGCAATAACTTTTCAGCAAAGTCATACCTCATGTTCAACATGGTCAAAGTTTATACCTCTTGCCGGCTCATCCGATGTGGTAGTCTCTAAAGAAAGCCCATAGTAAGAATAACAATCCGAGACTGATAAAAGTTTGCTGCATCTTGCCGGCTCACAACCGATGTTGCAGCCTTCTAAAAGGTCGAGGGTTACAGTTGCATAAATGTTTTAATATTAAGTTGAAATTAATAAATAGATTTCTTTTTGTTAATTTCCAAAATATGCTTTTGAACTTTGTATTTTATATTTATAAGCTATGTATATACGGGTGAAACCTAAGAGGTTTTTGAAAACGAAGGTCTGTGGTCCCGATACTAGTCTCTGTGGGTGTCAAAAAGCCTGGTCACTTAGCCGCAAGTTGGGATGTGCCGAGTCGAAAGTCGCTACCATGGGATGATTTTCTCGCCTTCAAAACTCATTTTTCTTGGGTTGGACGTGAAGCCTAGTATTTTGCAAATGTTGATCCAAGGTTGGAAATTCAAAATAGCACATTCACCTAAGATATAAAATTATCGGGATGTGAAAAGTCACAATTTGCAAATATGAGTAGTGTTAGCATTCTTAACGGGATATTTAACTGTGATTTGTTTTAAGCCTTGGTTTGGATAATTTGAAAATGTAGAGGACGATGAATTTATCTTTTTTGGGGCATTCTCAGATCGAAATGCATCTTGTTCTACGATCCCTAACGGTTATGGAAATAACGAAAGTCGGAATATTCTAAAAAAACATAAAAATAGAAAAAGTTTTGAAAAATAGGAAAATGGGGGGGTTTTTTAAGCTAGTGATTCTTTAACCTCACCCCAAACAATATGTCTTTGCTACCTTTTCAAAGATTAGTTTGGGGATGTTTTTGAGGTATGTGGTTGTTAGAGCATTATAATATTGCGTCGAGGACACACAATCACTTAGTTTGGGGATATTTGATATTTGAGAATTACATATCTTATTTTATCCAAAATGGCCCTTACTTAAATGGATCAAATTGTGCAAAAATAGGCTTGTATTTGTTGTATTTTGTTGTTTGTGATTGTTGTATTGTACAGATATGCAATATCACAAAAAAATGGTCAAAACAAGACAAAACACGGACACAGGAAACAGGAATAAAGAGAATTGTGTGCACAAGAGCCAGAGAAGTTTTCTAGCAAATTAGGCAACAAAAGTCAAACTTTTGTTCAACTTGTCAACCACAAAACGACAAAAATCCTTAAAATACCCAAACTTCTCTTATTGTTAAGTACATATTCACAAAAAAGTCCCAAAACCTAACACCCGTTAGCTTTTATTGTTAAGGACTAAGGGTCGGTTTGATTGTTTATAAACAAAAAACTCCTTTTTAAACATTTCCAATGCCCAAACAAAACACCGGCTCAACCCTTCTTATATAAACAATAGCCCAAGTCAAAAACCCACAAACCCCGGGTTATCATACAAACAATATAAAAAGAAAAAGGGCGCAAATAGGTTTACTATTCACCCTTCGTCCCCGTTTTTACCCTGCACCAATTTAACTCAATTCAAATGCAATTAACTCATCTAGAAGCAATCCTACATGGCTCATGAGATGCTTAGTAACAAGCCCCGGCTCAGCTAAGCTTAAACGTCACCAAATCCTTTGATTAGCTCACTCTGAAAGATGGGATAGCACGTGTACATCAAACAAACACACCAAAATGGAAAATTTGCACTGAAATCAATGCAAAAGACGCACAAGGCTCCAAAGAAGTGGGATTGCCACATTGTCAATCTGTGTGCATCATTCTTATCCAATCGCTACAATTAGAGATCCAATGATTAGAAGATTTCAAAGGTCAGGATTAAAGGAGCGTGTAAGGGCTAGAAGTTCCTCTTTGCCTTATAAAGGTGAGCTCAGTCCCCTCACATCACAAGGAGATAGATAGTTTTTAGTTTTGGAAAATATCTTATTTTTTCATGTCATTTTTAGCTTATTGTCTTTTCATTTAAATGTAATTTTCTTCTTTTAAGCTTGTATTCAGTATTAATATCAATACAAGTTCAGTTTTCATATTGATTATTTGTTAATTCCTATTTTTACTTAAATGCATAATGGTTTAAAAAGCTCTTTTATACTCTAACAAAGCTCAATAAGCTCTCAAATTCATTTATAAACTTGCTATATTCTCAGTTAAGTTCTCAAAGCTTAACTGTAGCTTTAATTAAACAGTACTAACCCATAAATTTACCAAAGCTTAGGTAAGGATGATAAGCCAATTCTGGAGGGATTATTGGGACCCCACAAGCTTGTTTTAAACAAGCTGAGCTGTTGATTTAGCTTCATAAGAGCTCTCGCTCTGTTTAGCTGATGGTGTAAGGTATACACTCTCTTTTGAATTTCAGTCTTTCCTTTGTTGTATGTAAATAATTTTAGGTTAACTATGCTCATATTGCTTAAAATGCTTATTTGTTCTGCTGTTTTTCCTGTTAGTTTAGCTTTGCTTATGCTTTATTATAGTTGTTCTTATGTTAATAGTCTTATGATTAGTTTTTAAATCTTAGTTTTCTATAATTTGTTCTTACAATTAGTGAAAAAAACAAAAATAATTAGCATAGTTGACGATTGAGTATTTTTCTTGGCTTATTTGATTATTGAAATTTGTTCATTAGTTCTGTTTATAGCTCATCATTATCTGGTATTTGCAATTTGTACCTTAAATCTCAAATTCATAAGTTAAAAATGAGTTTAAGACATTTAAAGGGGTGTTTGGGATAGTAGGTATAATGGGTCAGAATTAGTTGTGCCTTTTGGGTCATGTTAATTTAGCTTGAAATCATCATAAAATTTAGCTGTTGAAAGTTTTTAAGTGTTAGATATCAAAATCATAGCTTATATAAGTTGTCTTTTAAATCTGTGAGCTCACAGCTTATTATATAAGCTTGTATGATTGGACCTTTGAATCTTATGTATTTGTGATGTTTTTGTTTTGATTCAAGAACTAAAAGAAGTTAGAAACAAAGTCTAATAGCCTGCAAATTGTGTTTGAGTCTTTGTCATATTCTGTCAAAAAATTTGGTTAAGTGTTTTCTTTAAGAAATGGCATTTTCAATTGATCATTGTAGCTTATTCAGTGTTTCAAAATGCTTTTTGATTGTTATTAAGTGTTTTATGATGTCTAAACTCAGTCTGTTTGTTGGTTAAAAGTTCATAAGGATCTATTTACTTGCTTATTTTTAAGCTCAAAAGTGCCCCCTTGCTGTTTTCATTGACAGTTTTGGTCAAAAAGACCAATTGCTTATTTTAGCTTATCTGCTTATTTTCTTTGCTTATTTAGGTTTAATATTGCTTATTAGTTTAGTTTAAGTTCATTGTAGCTTATTCCTCTTAGGTTAGAACTTATTTGAGCGTATTTGTATCTTATTTTAAAAATCTTAAGTTTTTAAGCCTTTTAGTACTTCTGTCGTTTTTAGCTTTTTCAGCTTAATGTCCTTGCTTATTTTTGTTTATATTTGCTTATTAAGTTTAGTATTAAGCTTATCTTAGCTTATTTTCCCTTTTAATTTGCTTTTTAGTGCTTAAAATTGCCTAATTAGTTAGATTTTTAAAAAAGCCTTAGCATATAAATGAATTTCTGTCATTTTAATTGCTTATTTCGTGTTATTTTTGAGTTTATGTTTAAAAAAACTATTGTCTTCTTTTACTTTTATGTTTTTACAGCTTATTTATAGTGAGTTAATAAGTTTTCAAAAAAAACAATAGGGGATAATTGGTGGAAGTTGAAGTGGTGAGCAAGACCTCAAAACCTCAACCTCAACCCATTTCTACACTTTCATTCTCACACTCTTTACCGCTGCGCCCTTGGAACTTTTTCGTTAAAGTCTCAAGGGCTTTGGTATTTAATATCTTTTTGAACCCATTTTCTATAAGCCACTTCGTGGCTTATTTTGAGCTTTTACGGGCTTATTTGATAAGCTGGATTAGCCAGCTTATTTTTCTTGCATTCTTTACATCATTTAGGACTTTTCCTGTTTTTTTTATAATTTTTCATCTTATTTGTTATTTTAAAGTCATTTTTCGAAAAGTTATAATTTTAAGAGGCATAATTATATAGAAAAAGTTTTCAATAAAAATTCAAAATATAGTTTTTTTTTAGATTTAGAATAAATCTTTGTGGTTTTACAAGCATTAAAATTCTAAATTTACCAATTTTAGATTATTTTTTTTGGTTTTTTTTTTTTATCTTTTTATAAATTCGGTTTTATAAAATTAGAATTTGTATTATAAAAGTAGTTGTAAATGGGTGTTCTTAATTTTTATCATATTTTTAGACTTTTGAAGTTGAGGAAGTAAATCATTTTTTGGAATTTTTAGGGATTAATTTGCTATTTTCTAGGATTTTTAATAGATTAAATTAGTTTTTAATTCGTAAAAAATATTAAAAAGCCAAAAAATCTTAATTCCTTTTTAGAAAATTTTATTTTATCATTTTAAAAGTTTAGAAACTAAGTTTGCATTTTTAGGAGTTATTTTGTCTTAGTTGATAATTTAGTTGCGTTTTTAGAATTCTCGTTTTGCGTTTTTAGTTTAAATTTAGTGCCCTTAGTTGTTTTTTTAGTATTTGCCTTATTTTTCTCTTAGATTTAGAAAATCAAATCCAAATACTTGTTTCATCTCAAGCATCAATTCTTTATATACGAACTATCGTATAACTGTCATTGTATTCATCGAATGATTCCCACAATTTTTTGGGGATTTTTTTTCTAGTACAAGCACCACAACTTTGGGCGATAACGACACGGGAATCATACTCCGGATTCACTATAATTGTGATTTTTTTTTTCCTCCATTTATCCTTTATATATTAGTATATTATAAGGTTTATCTTATATTTATATTTATTTATTATATATTTTAAAGGTATAATCATGAATTTTACAGTGATCTATCACACGTTCACTTTGTCAATTTCCGTTGGGATTGTAGCAGAGTACTCAAATCCAATCGTGTCTCTAACATTTCTGCAGCGTCGGCCAAAACACGAGGTAAAATTCATACATCTCAATCTGAGTTGATCGTAACACAGAATTTCACTTCCCTGCTTTATCTCATCAATATAATTCCGTGCCAACTTTACATCTTGAATATCTTCTTGCAATAGTAGAAAACTAAAGCTAACTTGGTCAGTTTATCGACCATCGTCCAAATCTCTTCTGACTCCAACTATCTTTCGACCTTGGGAAATTGTAGTGTTAAATCCTTGGTGTTTTCTATCGCATTTTCACTCAAGTTTCTCAGTATTGCCAGCTTTCTAAAAGTCTTTGACACGTGCTGCCTTCACCTGCTTAAACAAAATCTGACATTTGTCTACTCATAGGTAGCTAGTTCCTTTTAGACACGTGGCGACCAATACTTGTCTCCAAGGTTACAGTATCGTCTTATCCCTGCTCCAGGATGTACCAGTTCCTTGATGCTGTGGGCTCATCCAGATAAACTTCCCACTATATAAAAACTGTCAAATCCGATCCTAAAGTACAAAATCTACGTCTCTCCCTTTTCGTTCCATCTGTATGATCTACACCATTAGCTTTCTTGCGATGTACGTTCTCTTGCTTCCTAGAAAGCTTACTTTGCGGCTGCCAAGGTATCATTCCTCTTACTCGTCTTGATTTCATCTTCCTTTCATACTCAATGACATCACCCACTACATTCGCTTTATTCGGTTATTCATCACAAAATCATTCTTCATAAGTCTGAAAAAGCATCTCTGGTTTTACACTCATCTCTTCTCTTCTGATTCCTCTCAGGTTTGGGACGTAAGGGGGTTCGGGACAATCTTAAAAAAAATTCACGCATGACAACATCGGGTAGTAAACCTGCAATCCTAAGAATAATCATTACAATTCCGCACCGCTCACTCTGACTCGTGTCCAAAGTGAATAAAGTTATGGTTGCCCACGTGACCATAGAAAATGCACTTTCTTTCCAACCAAAATAATCACCACTTATAAAAATACTTAGCATACTAACTCTCCTTCCTCAATGCTCAAACACTAACTTCAAATGAACTTCATGTTCCTCCTTCGACTTTGAGTAGGCCCAGAATGTCACATCAATGAATACAATAACAAAACCAACCTGAAGTACGGTTTGCAACACAGTTTCATTAAGTCCCTTGAACTAAGTTTTAAAATACAATTTATTTTAAAAATTTTGTTTGACGTGGCTCTTAATACCAATTGTGGAAAACTAGAAGGGGGTTGAATAGTTTGCCGCTTTTTATTTTAATGTTTATATTTGTTTATAAAAACTTAGATTCAACTTTTTGTGAATTCAATACTTGCACAATATGAATAATATAAATAAGTAAGAACAAATAAAGAAATAAGAGATAAGAGTTAGAAAGATCAAACCACAACACAAGGATTTATAGTGGTTCGGTTACAAAGCACCTCTTTGCCCTACTCCACTCCTCGAGCACCTAACTCAAGAGTTTTCTTCACTATATCAACAAACTCCCTTATGGCGGAGAAAACCATACACAACTTTCGCTTATATCAATTTCCAACAATAAGCTAGATGTCGAGTTCTAATCTTAGCTAGAACCAATCTGTCACAACTTCACAACTTCTTCACTACTTTCTCGACTTCACAACACAACTTCACAACTACATAACTTCTTCACGCCTTAGTATTCTTCACCACACTACTTCACTATTTCACTTCTACTTTCACACCTAACTATCATAACTTGGATGGTAGGAAGTATTCTTCTCTTGCACTTGAGGATTTGAGCTTGGATCACTTGGAAACAAAGCTTTATGATTAAATGATCAAAGAATTTTAATGGGATGTGTGGACTGTTTTTGATAAGAAAGAATGAGTGCAAAAGGTGAGAAAATAGTGGGGAATAGTCAAGTATTTATGGGATGTGTGGACTGTTTTTTAAGGGGGCCGCCCTAGACTTGGCGCTCCCCAGTTTGTCCCTTTGTGTAGGGAGAATTTTCTAGAACTTTCTAGCCGTTTTAAGTCTAAAAATTTGAATTTTAAAATGTTTATTATGATTAAAATATTTCTTTTATTTGTAGAAAATGTTTTGTAATGTTTAACAAAATGTTTACAACAATTTATAAAAGTGTGAGGTTAAATAAAAATTTCCTTTGATATAAAATGCATTAAGCATTTATTTATTCATACCTTTAAGTGATATAATTTTCGAAATGAAAATTTACTACTAATTACTTGTTTATATTTAATTTTACATTGAACATTTTTATATTTTGTGATTATCAAAACGTAAAGATGTGAAAAAATATTAGTAATGTTTTTAGGCATTATATTTTATCAACACTTCTCACGGCTAGGAGAACATGAAAAATTCATTTTCATACATTGTTGATATATGCCAAAAACATTTTTCAAATCATGCATAATGATCTCGCATTTGTTGCCAAAATATATAATCAAATATATATTTTGACAATATTGATTGAGCAACATTAAATCAAGGAGCACTTGGATTATTTCTTAGGTTTTCTTTTCTTAGAGTCAAAATAATCATTACTCTACATTTGTTACAAATAGGCACACACTAGATTTATAAATGCAAACACAAATTTCATTTAAATATGTTTACAACACATAAGGTTTGTCTAAGAAATCTTAAGAGCATTACAACTATTAAGTGTAATAAAACTACTTGTATAATATGATTATTATTGAAGACTTTACCTTTTCTTTATGCATGATTGACCACAAGTCCTTATTTACTATATGCCTTTAGACTTGATTATGTTAAAACAAAATTAGGATTTTGCTTACCTATCCTTTTACTTGCTAAATGTTGTAGCTTTAGTTGCCATAAAAACTAGGACTTACTGTAAAATGGCCACAAAACAGTTCACTTCTTTACCATTTCCTGAAACAAAACAAAAACCTGAACATTCTGGTCTTTTCAGGTGGCGACCCCCTTAAATCCAAAGGGTGGTCCCCTTAAAATAAAAGGGGCCAGCTATACAATTAAGGGGACCGGCAACCTGAATCATGTATTTTACTGTTTCTTTATGCTTTTTGACACTTTTTCACCTAGACTTAGCTATAATTTCCCTGAACTCACCAACATCCTTTAATTGACTTTCAAACCATGTCCATCCTTCCTTAATTTCACAATTCTCTTAGTATAAATCAACCCTCATCCTCAACACATTCTCCACACTTATCTTGTCTTCTCTAATGTCTTCCCCTCACAAACCTTTACCCAAACCTTCAAGGGTTGCCAAAATATCTGTAAGACCCGTTTGGAGAAAGAAGTTGAACTCTTGTAACACATCAAATGTGGATGATGTTAACTTACCCACTCAAATATCCAAACCACAATCTCCTCTCAATCAACCATCTCAAAAGAACTCTCTTACCACTCAAACAAACCATGATTCTCTATAATCTCACTCACTTCCACTTGGTAATACTTGTGACACTAATGTTGGACATCCTTCTATAACACCCCAAAACCTCACTCACACAACCTCTACTTCCTCACTCACTCATCAATCCACATGTTGCTAATATGACTCATGCTCAAGATCCACTCTCACCTTATGGTGACAACCAAACTCAACCTCCGCTTCCTCCATCTCCAAGTAGAGAAATTCTCATGAATGACATTACTTAAATCCAAGAACTTTCAAACCTTTTAGCCATGCACCTCTCATAACATAACACTCCCACATCTCCTTACTCACCATGCTTGCCTCACACCCTCCACTTAGACCAAGCTGAAAATCATGTTGGATATTGCCCTTGTTGCATCTTTACCCAAAACTAATCCTAACCTTAAGTGAAGATATCAATTGGATTGAATTTTTTTCTCACTAGACCAGATCCACCACCTCAAGTCCTTCGAGACTATCCCTCAACAACCACCTCCGCTCCAAACTCTCCACCAACAACCAACTAGGCATGATACATGCCAACTTTTTCTCGCTTTTAAATAAATGACCAACTATCTCCTTTTGCAAGCAAGTCTAATGGATTCCTATGGCAATCTAGGAATATTAGGATCCTTGTAGTTTTAATTTGATGTATGATGTCTTAATATGCTTTAAGCATATTATTTAATGTATGCATGATTGTGTTTTATACACAACCTCTATGTTTAATAAATGATCTTTGGTATTAAGCTTTAAAGTATGATTATTTTATTTTTCCTTTCTTTGTTATGTGTTAGAAAAATTGGTATTGTTCTTCTAACTTGTTCTTGTAGCAAAGACACCATAGCTCGATTCCTTGGCGCCCTCGAACGAGGGGGAGTACACATCAAGGGGGAGCATTTATTTCGTCGTTTTTACTAATATTCATCGACGAAGTCTTTTTGATCCTACAAAAAGGAGGAGAAATGGAAATAAAACAACACATTGGCGTCTATATAGAGAAACTAAAACATGCATAAAATACAAGGTATAGACACGCAGTGTCATGAAAATACCCAAACACATCAACAACATCCAAAAGGCGTCTGACATTGAAATGAAGGAAGTTCATGTCAGCGTCATGACATGCAAACATTCATACATCCTAACAGAGCAAAACAAATTACATTCATCACCCAAAACAAATAACGAAATCTAGATAACTAAACTCCGTCAGCTGCCTATGAGACATCTAGCCACTTTTCCTAACTTTAACCTCATCCTGCTGAATACCTAAAAATGATGCTTATACGTCAACCAGCGGTTGGTAAGAAACATAGGTTTTCAGACACACATATTCAATCATTTTCAAAACAATTTAACCAGTTCCTGTGATTATAAAACAATACTTTTGCATGACAATTATGATAACTAACATACAAGCTAACATGCAATTCAATCCAATCAATCAAACCAACACTTGAGTAGGCGTACTCATCCGATCCCTTAAACACCAAGCAGACAACCTAAATCGCTCTTTGATCATACCAAATCTCTTTCCCTCTAGCTCAGGCCATGGATACCAGCAAGTAATCCTCCTGACTAGGCAACATCTCAATATCACATCACATAACATGTAGCACATAACGCATATCAGTCACATAATAGTCCATGCATTTACACTAACACACAATCACAGAAATTTAAAACTCATTTCAACACTTGCATCATTTCCATCCCAAGTTTAAAACACAGTAAAAAGTGGGACTATGTAACTCACCTGAATGCTCAAAATGCAGCTTCCAATTCCTATCACGCAACTATACAAATAAATAAACATGGTTACACACGACCAAGCTAAAATCTCTAAACCAAGTAAGACACATATGATGAATGCCTAAGGGTTTGATTAACCATCATGGGTCACCCCGACACCATGCCCAACCTTAACCACCTCATTAACATATTACACAAGTTAACTACAATTTATTCGAAAATGCAGAATTTTAGTGTATCTTCACTAACTTAAAAACCCTACTTGTTGACCTTCATAAATTATACCAAAAATCACCTAAGTTCATTTATGAGTTTACTAACTACCTTGTGATTCCCAAATACTCATTACATGTGCAACTATCCCAAATAAAATCCAACTTCAAAACTATCCCAATTCGGATCTAATTGCACACTAAAATGTATGGCCCTAATTACCATAGTTAGACACATAATCAAAAGCTATCCTTCTAGGGTTTCTTTATATACATATTAAACCTAATCACTGTAGATTGGATATCACTAATTCCAGTTTTAAGTTAGGGTTTTACCATCCTAAACATGACCTAATTTTGCCCGTATTCACTATTTTGACAACTTGTCTTGTTATGACAATTTGACTAACTTCCCGAACTCAAAATCATTTAAGGCTGGACTTTTTGAAAAATAGACTCTTTGAACTATAATTTAGGCTCTTGAATTATATCAAAACACGTTTCTAACATCTAGATATCATCAGTTTAATACATACCTAATTCTGCAAAACCCTAAATCAAGATCTAACCCAAACCCTAGCATGCAACGTGCATAATCATAACCCTAAACTAACCCTAATCATCATTCCATCATTAAAGCTCATATATAATTTGTATTTTATGTAAACCCTAGATCCATCATAAGTCTTGTTACATGATTGCATAATTCTAACTAAGTTAAGCAGACTTACCTCTTGATTTCTTAATCCTAACACTGATTCTTGGTTACTTCTTGATCAAAATTCTTGGTTCCTTGTTCTTAGAGAGGGAGAAGTCGACACATAGGGTTTTAGGGCTGAATGAGTCATGGTTTTTTATATATAGGCTAAGGGATAACCTTATCTAATTAACTAGCATCCTAATCCTACTAAAACTCTTCTAGATAAGGCCCAAAATCATTTTTCTTTTCTTTTTCCTTTCTTGGGCCGATTTTATATATACATACATATATTTATTTATTTATTTTTATTAAATTATTATTTACATTATAATTTACATTACCTTAAATTTCTATAAAAATCTACGCTAATTTGGGTAAACCTTTTTACATAAATGCTACTTACTAAACTTTCTAAAAATAACTTTTCATTTCACATTTCACTTTCCATTTTTGGAAAGTTTGCTACAAACTTCCATATTTCATTCACTTAACTCATTTTCACCATAAACGCTTAACACAAAATCATCCAACTATTGACGTAGCATTACGTGCAACACGTCATTCCTTTCCATTATCACTATACGTGAACAAATGGAATACTCATCACCAAACACAAACGCACTCAAAATGAGATGATCATACACCTCAAATTGATATCATGCACCTATTCAAACCACTTAGCACACATATATAACACATAGCACACAAGAAATCACACAAAATGAACTCTTAGCCATTTCCAAAGGTATCACTAACCTGATTAAATCACGGATGTTACAGTTGAGGATTCCATTACTTCTCAAAACTTTGGGGTTTGTTTGTGTATGTGATAAAGGAAAGAGAGATCCTGATTAGTTCAAGTCTTGCAACTGAAGTAGGATTTTATCATGATTTATTACCTTATGAATACAATGCCAGATTCCTCCTTTTCTAAAGAGAGTTGGAATTGTATTATGTGCTGAAGTATCTTCCATTTGGAGAGGATAAGAGTTCAGGGATCTAAACACCTTCAGTTTTATGAGGTTATTAGTGAATTGGTTTTCATTTGTGTGGGTATTTTTTGTTCAAATTGATCATCATTAATGAGTTCATCAGTTTGAAACAGATGATCATTGTGATCAATTTGATCATCTTGACCATTTGGGTCAGGTGAGATTTCTGCTTTAATAATAGTTGATTTTTTCATAAGATTTTATGAAGATTTCTCAGTTGTTAAAAGCGTTTCAGTGTTCATGCTGTTTGAACATTTCTTTTTGAAAACTGTACCATAACCATAACCTTTGGAGGTGTATGAGGAGTTAGTTCATACATTTCTTCAGGTCATGATTCTTCCAAGATTTGTGCAATTTTTATGTGTTTTGAACGACTATTGTTCCAAAAATGACATGTTATATTGCATAAATTGGATTAGGATGGTTAGTTTTGCCTAGAAACCCACCTCTTAGTGGGAGTCTTTGATCTTAAAGCACTTGGTGAATCATTCTTACTTGCTTTGAAAGACTCATCATTCTTAGCTTGAAGAGTTTCTTTTTTCCTAAACCACTCAATGTCATTGTGATATGAAGTGGTATGAACATTGCTACCACATGTTTTATAGTTCTTTGTGACATGTTGAGGGTTTCTAGGATTGATTCCTCTTCTTAGAGAAATAATCCAGTTATAACCATGAGTGTCATGATCATAGCTTCCACATATTTCACAATTGGGATAGTATAAATAATCATTAGAATGATGATCATTATATCCACAGTGTATGCAGGAGGGAAAAGATACTGAAGGCCTAGAAGGTCTGGATCTTGAGGAAGATTCACTTTGACTAGTATGATGCTGATTTGCATTCATAGAGGACATAAATTCAGCATGATCACAGGTTCTGTGATTAGTTCTTTTGCACTTTTTACAAAACAAAACTTCATAACAATTCTCAAAGAGATGATTGTTTTGTACACAAAGATCACAATTCATTTTGAATTAAGTTTTGTATCTGTTTTGAAGTGCATTTGGAGGAACCTGTTGAGCATTTTTGTTTCTGGAGTAAGATGACTTTTTCTTGCTGATTTGTAATTTTAGTTCATTAAGTTCTTTCATTACAATAGCCAAAGGAGGATCATCTTCCATTTTCACATTCTTTAACTTAACAGCAGGAGCTAAGTTAGTCTTAGAAGCTGAAGAACTTTTGCCTCTAACAGGAGCTGAGGATGGTTCATTTATTGTGATACCTTTTAAAGTTTTAGCTTTGAATGTGGATTTTAACTTCAAAATTGATTTGATAGTCTTTGGTCTAGAAACAGGTTCAGCACCATCTAACTTCTTTAGTGAAAGAAGAGGAGTGCTACAGACTGAAGATTCATCAGCTGAATCATAATCAGTTACTGAAGAGTCAGAGACAACAATTGAAGGATCAGTTATGTTTCTTTGTAACTCATTTGAAGGCACCTCATCAGTATCTTGATTAGGTAGAGTAGAATCTTCAGTTTTAGAGGACTTAGGTATATTACTACTAGTAATAGACATATATGAGTTATTTGCTGAAGATTTTATGAATACCAGGTCTTTAGACCCAAAATTAAAGGTATCTTTAGTGAGTTGGTCAATTCCCAGAATTATCTTCTTTTGAGTGGGAATTTGTTCATTAATACACTGATTAACTTTATCAAAACTGCTTAGCTATGTTTCTGTAATAGATGTTAGCTCTTTCAGTTCAAGTCTTAAGTTTTGATTCTCTTTGAGAATCTCAGTGTTTACATGTTGCATGGTAAGAAGATCAAGTTTTGCTTGTTTTAATACCAAAAGCTGTTATTTGCATGTATTCAGTTCTTGAACAAAATTTCTATGTTTTGACAAAAGATTGTTTTTTCGTTCTTCAACATAGTTTAGATCAATACACAGATAATCTAGAAAGGATTTTCTATCATCATTATCTTCCATTTCAAGAAGAGTGTGTATATTTTTCTTTTTTTAGGGTAAAAGGGAATGAGTACCCCGGTAAAATATAATAAACACCCAAAAACTGTGTATCTTTTGTATAGAGATCTTGACCCATTCACCATTGCTGGCACTTTTTTTGCTGACAGAAATTCTTTCTTTATTAGTAAGTGCCATGAGAGCTTTTTCTATCACTTAATTTTCATAAGATGACACTTCTTCTTCATCCCAATCATACGTTTCAGCAATGAGACCTTTGTTTTTTCCTAAGGATGAACTTAGAGCTGAAGCACTAGAACTGAGGAGGGCTAGTTTAGCTTTGACTTTGTTGTATTTGGCTTCAAAGTCCTTGGTTTGCCTCGGTTCAGGTTTGTGCTTAGATAAGTGAAGAAGCTTTAGTTGAAAAGGTGACTGATATGAAGGAACTGATGTCTTTGACCAACAGTCTTTTGCAAAATGGCCCTTCTTGCCACATTTGTGGCATTCGGTTTGGTCAGTTGCTTTTGTACTGCTAAACCTTTGAGTACCCTTTTAAAGAACCTTTTAGACTTGGCTAAAAGAGCTCTTGCTTGGTATTCTTCCTCTAAGT